>JAAKBH010000775.1:0-113026 GCA_019776075.1 Amaranthus palmeri
CCTACATTTTATTCCTTCAAAAAACACATTTCAACACGAAAATAAGTGTTTATAGGTCTCTTGGTACGTAAAGAAGTAATTCAGTAAAAGAAACACATTTGAACACTAAGTCAAAAATATCGTACGTGGTACATAAAAAGTAAAAAAGGTGTAGAGCATTGGCTTTAGTTACACCATGTCACCATTTATGTAGATTGTAGAAACAAAGAAATAATAATAGTTATAGAAGCAAGTAGCACCCTGATCACCCCACAATTTATGTAGATTGTAGAAACAAAGAAATAATAATAATTTTAGAAGCAAGTAGCACCCTGATCACGATTGATACATGCTTGGGAGCAGCATTGACCTGGGTCTGAAAGCTCACAACGTTTCCCACTTTCCACGCAGGCAGGTTTGCTTGGTTCGGGTTCGGGTTCGGGTTGGGGAACCACCTTTTGTAATTGGATAGGCAGAGGCACACTATTTCCATTCTGAGAAATAATTGGTTCTTTCGGGTTAGGTACATTGTTTCCATGTGAAGTAGTATCGCAGGGCTTTTGATTTTCCTTTCTTTCAGTAGGCCTCTTTGTCATGGTGTAATCTAACATATAATAACATCATTTAACATGACATGAACAAGAATTAATTATTAATTGCCTATTTATTAGCGACATTAGATAAATAGAAAAATGTTTATCAATGTATAAACAAGTGATCACTACAACTACCATTTGACATTAATTCTAAGGACACTATATGTTCATTTCTAATAGGTGTACTGAAATTTTAAGGGCAATCACAAAGTATTATTTCTTACCCATATCAAAGATCGAAAAGTGTACAGCTTTATAAATTTGAGGAGTAATCGATTAATTTTAGGGAAATTTCACGTGGTAACCCTTACGTTTTGGGTTTTCCACGTGGTAACCAAAATTTTTAAAAAATCCACGCTGTAACCTTGAGGTTTACGTAAATGTTCCATCATGACCTTTTTGCACATAAAAACGTTAGCAAACGTTAATTTTAAAGCTTTATGGCTGTTGTATGCATATTTATACTACTCACCATTTCAAATGCCATCAATTTGAACCTTTTTCCCCAAATTTAAACCTCAAATCTACCATTTTTCATCCAAATCATAATTTTTTTTCCTCCAAATTCAAAGATTGTAGAGTTTTGATTTATATTTTGGGGAAATTGGTTGAAACTGATGGCATTTAAAATGGTGAGTCGCATATATAGGCGTACGATAGCCTTAAAATTTCAAAATTAATGTTTCCTAACATTATGCTAACGTTTTATGTGCAAAAAGGTCATGTCGAAACAATTTAGTAAACCTCAGAGTTACCATGTGGATTTTTTTAAAGTTTTGGTTAACCCAAAACCTCAGGGTTATCACGTGAAATTTCCTTTAATTTTAATAGTAATCTTACTTTAGGATTTTATATGAGTTACCTCTACTCCCCTATAATGAGTTACGCAAATTCATTTTTTAAATTCTAACAATATTTAAAAATAAAAATTTAGTTTAGTTTAGTTTAGATGAATGTATATTCTGACTATACCTAACAATTCCAGACCAAAAAGATAAAAGGGAAGAAGACTTACCCGCAGCAACAAGCGCTACTAGCACAAAAACCGTGATGATGATGGAATTCAATTTGAAGTAATTGAAAGAAAGCTTAGCCATCATTAACAAATTAACAACAAAGAGATAAATATGTCATACTTGCGGTACATGTTTATATAGGCCTTTACATAATAGATTGTCGAATGAAAATACTTAGCTGGAAAGAAATACCTCAAAATTTTATATAAATAAAATAATACTTATTTTACCTGAGACAAGATATAATTTTTATTTATATATATATTATTAAACTCAAGTAAACTTTGCGAATAATAGAATGTCATGGTTCACCATAACTATTATTATATGTTAATAGTTATATGTTGTAGTTGTAGTTGTACATAATAATAACAAAGACGTGGTGGTCACTACCTATTATCAATTGCAATTATGGTCATAAAATTGATTTAAATCTTAAAAAGATGAGTTTGATGCCATATTTAAGGATACCACTTCTCATGTAAGTTTCAAATTATCTTCGAGTTCATACAACCTCCATAATGATCACTAACAAAAAGCCATATTAATAAATTATAATATTATATCTACGGAAAATTATGTTATACTCCATTTGGTATTTTATTTTTGTTATTTTGTGTATTTGTTACAGTTTTAGCTTGCAAACTTAT
Organism: Amaranthus palmeri; assembly: GCA_019776075.1. Lineage (NCBI taxonomy): Eukaryota > Viridiplantae > Streptophyta > Magnoliopsida > Caryophyllales > Amaranthaceae > Amaranthus > Amaranthus palmeri. The sequence goes on from JAAKBH010000775.1 coordinate 2,242, forward strand.
CTTTGGTTTAATGTTTTTAGGAAGAGATAACTCATCAAAGATAGGAAAATAATTTATAATAAATATAAATATTATAGGAAAAGACTCAGTTTGGGTCGCGCTCTCCTGTATGGGTATGAGTTGCCGCCGGCTTTCCCTCCCCAGACCCTGCCCATAGTTTCTATGAGCGGGATACACTGGGTTGGATGATGATGATGAATAAATATTATAGGAAAAATTAATTAGAATAGTCTAAAATTTTTATGATTTTCCTAGAATAATTTTACTTGCTAATTAACCCTGAATACTCTGAACTTTGGAGTTATCTCCCTAAATAAAAATTTGTTAACCATATGACTTGATATAACAAGTTTTATTCAAATTAAAGAAGATAAATTAAAATTAAATATTGAAAGAAATGTTAAAAAATTTTAAAAAAATTTTGAGTGTTTTATTATTCTAAATTTTTATATAAATTTTTAAACTTTTTCTCTATTTTTATTTTAATAATCAATTTAATTTTTTTTGTAAATTACCTATTATAGAAGGTTATTCATTTACCCGATTTTGTTCTAGACAAATATCTCCTAAATTTAGGATTATTTATGGTTAATCAATAGATGTGATTATTTTAGGTAATTTTTAGTTCGATTTAGGAGTATTTGTTTAAGTCATGAGCAGTGGCGGATTCAGGGTTCGTCATCCCAGGGGTACTAACTAATGGACGAAGTTTTGGCAGAATTTCATTTGTATAATTAACAACTGTTTCACCCTTGCTAAAATTTAAAATAAGATAAAATTACTAAAATGAGGGAGTATTCATCATAAAAAGAACTTCAGTATTAATTTTACACTTTTTCTCTTACCAATAGAAAAGTCTACTTTGAATTTTTTTTAAAAAAAATGCCTAAGAGCATGTGATCCCGTGGACTCAAAGGTAACTCTGCCACTGGTCATTAGATAAGTACTCATGGGCGGACCCAATTAAGTGACAAGGGGGTACAGTTGTACCCCCAGTTTGAAAAAAAAAATCAGGAAAAAAAAAATAGGAATCCTATGCTAGCAACCCCGTTCCGGTCGATTGAAGCACTTATGGAGTGAAGCTTGTTGTTTGTTAGCTGAGAAAATAAGAAAAATAACTACAAACAAGAAGCTTACCTCAACCTTTAATGGAGAGAAGAGAAAGAGGAAGAAGATGAATAATCAGCCGCCTAAAATTAGGTCTACAAAAGTCTACTGTTGAAAGGCTAATAGACTTAATAAAAAATGAAATAATAAAGTGAGGGGCCCATTACTTTAAAGGATTCATACTTATTACTCCTACCTTTTTATTTATATTTATTTTAGTGGAGTAAAAACTTCTAACAATAAACATCACGTGACATTTGTCTTCTTTTCTCTTTTTATGTACTTCCTTTTTTACTTTTTATTAATTTGCTGTTAATTTTTTCCTTTTTATTTTCTTTTCCTTTTTCTACTGTAAGCATTTCAAAGTATTATTTTTTCCTTTTTATTTTCTTTTCCTTTTTATTTACTTTTTATCTCTTAACCTGCCATTAGTGAGGATACTCGTTGCTCAAACTCGAAAAGTTGTTTTGAAAAATTTAATTTAAAAAATTCCATTTTTGCTCGTTGTCTTTTAAAAATCTCACATTTCGATTATTTTTTAAAAATCTAACCTTTATGCTAGTTTTTCTCTTAGTAATTCGACATTTTGGTTTTTAATTTGTTTAATGTTAAATGTTGCAATTAACTTAACGAGGTCAGTACTTTGAGCAGTATAAAGGTTGTATTTTTTTTAAAAGAGAATGAGAAAGAGTGAGATTTTTAAAATTAGATTTTTCTTTTGTTATTTCTAAACATGTTTGTGTTAGTTATATTTGAAGGACTCAACATACTGTATTGGAAATTTTTCACAAAATTTAAGAAGCATTTTTCAAAAATTTATCTTTTTTTTCTTGGATTTTTCTATTTTTATTTAAAAAATCTTTAGATGACAACATTATCTTTGAATTTTTCACAATTGACTTGCATGAGTTGGTCAGAATATTTGAAAAAATTTTCGCCCATCGTTTGTGATGCTAGAGACTTTGAGTTGATTAGGGTTCATTCCCAAGTGTCACATGACTGCCCAGCGCAAGTATTTTTATTTTTATTTTTATTTTTATTTTTAATATGGGGTAGGTTGATGGGTCCGCCACTGTATGACGTTCGTGTTTTGTACCCCCAGTTTGAAATTCCTGGGTCCGCCACTGTAAGTACTCATGTGTTAACAAAGGCTTGATAGTGTGTTATGAAAACTCTGTATGAGGATATGCTTGGGCGAGCATGAGTTGCAATCAAACGAGCCAAAGGAGATAAGGAAAGCTAATATTCTACGTATACGAGTAAAGTGTCACTCATGCTCGATCAAACCTCATAGCTGTTAATGTTAACTAGGGATTAATCTAAGTTAATAACTCGGCCCATGGTTTGCTTCATCAACTCAATTAGGTAAACATTTTATAATAATGCATGGATTCTCAAATAGTTTAATTTTTCACAAAAAAAATAACATCGTCTCTCATCTTTATACTTCTTAATTAAACTTTCAATGGCGGTTTTGGGTGGGTTCAGCCTGTTCCGTTGAATAAGGCCCCAACATTTGAGAGACCACATATATTAAATGTTAATTTTTTTTTTTTAGGAAAAATTACAGTGATTAATACGAACTTTCATTGATTTCCCTACAATAATACGAACTTTTGATTAACCCTGAATAATACCAACTTTGATGTGGATATCCTTCTAGTATCTTTAACTTATTGGTAACCTACAATTGTAGGTTAACTTGTCAATAAAAGGGATTAATTAATTGAAAGTTCGTATTATTGTAGGGAAATCATTGAAAGTTCGTATTATTCACGGTAATTTTTTCTTATTATTATTATATTGTAGGCAATAAACTTTTAAATTTTTATTGCTTTTTAAAATTTTTTTCTATTTTTCTTTTATTTTTGGGAAAGTTGACCTACAATTGTAGGTTTACAACAAGTTAAGGATGTTAGAGGAAAATCCACATCAAAGTTGGTATTATTCAGGGTTAATCAAAAGTTCGTATTATTGTAGGGAAATCAGTGAAAGTTCGTATTATTCACGGTAATTTTTCCTTTTTTATCAATAATACTTAGTAGCACAGTTGGTTAGAAATTTTGATTTTAAACTAAAGCAGCTGAGTTCTAAACCCAAGCTAAACAAATTAAAGTGGGGACTCTCATTAATTCCTTACTTTAATTCCTCTTTTTTCTCAACAGCCCCAATTTACCATTTCCTTTGGATCTTCATCTGGAATAGTGTTTATCTTCCTTACTATCTTATTATTGTTTTAATTCATGCTTCTTCTAGACTCACCCTCTTATTATTCATCTTCCTTTAACTTCATTTTTGAAAATCTTTTGTAGTTTTAATTCCATTCATCTTCTTCCCAATACAATTATTTTTGTTAGTTCAATGAAGAAAAAAAAATTTATTGTTTTACCATTGAATCTCAAATTAGAAGTCTTGTTTGTATTTTTGTGAAACAAAACTCTTATCCAAATTCTTGCTCATCACAAAAGAAAAGAAAAAAGTAAAGACCAAATAGGGTTCTGAGTTGCCGATTCAATATCTCTAATTTTTGATACTAAATTGTTATTTTTTCTTTTTGTAATTTCTATAAATATTTAGATATAATTTATTTTTATTAAATTAGAAATAAAAAAGTGAGAATTGAATGAAGAAAAAAAGCAAAAATGTTTGGTGGAATGTAAGACATCATATGTTGGTGTTAATTAAATCTCAATATCTGACATTGTTCATTTGGTATCACTTCTTGGAAATATTGATATAATTTATTTTTTGTATGCTTATTTTTTTCAGGATCTAAAATATGTAGTTGCAAACTCATCAAGCAAGATTCTTTTAAGCTCTTTATAAATTGAAGTGATATTCTCGCTTTCATAATGTTAATAAAGGGCCCATTTTATGATTTAATTGTATAAATAAACAGGAACTCCGTAAGCATTAAAAATAGCAAAGCTAGAACTAGCTTGTATTCTATGCATATGAGTAAAGGGTCACTGATCAAACCTCATAACTTCTAATGTTAACTAGGGATTAATCTAAGTTAATAACTCGACCCACGGTTTGCTTCATCAACTCAATTAGGTAAAAATTTTAGAATATAGGATTCTCAAATAGTTTAACTTTGCACAAAAAATAACTTCATCTCTCATCTTTTTACTTCTTAGTTAAACTTTATATGTCAGACTAACAATATAAGTCTAAATAGCCAATAGAAAAACTACGATTTCTTATTTAGTTATAGTGTTCATTTGTTGTCATTTTTGGACGCGAAGAAAGGTGAAATGCTAAAAAGCTACGCACAATGAATTTAACTAAAGTTTCTGCAAAATGGTTGAAGTTTTAGATTTCAAATTGACGGAATTTATGTAGTGATGGCGAGAAGTGTACCATACATATGGAGAGATTTACTCTACAAATTAAATATTTATGAGTAGTGAATTAACAATATCGATATTGATGAACATTGTAATAACAAAAGGCAAAAGAAGATTGGTTTATCAAAAGTGTAGAACGAATTGGTTAGAATACTCTAATAAACACTTGTAAACTTCAAATCGTTCATCTAACATATTTAAAATTCTGGAATGTAGATGCGTAAAGCAAAATTGCCAGAAACTATTTCTTAACATCTAAACAAGATCGCGTGTGTATCATAATATAAATTATCAACTATAGAAGAATATCATATATTTGAAGCGAGACTTCCACATTACATAATCGAGTATGAAATATGTTCAAATTAAAAGAGATAATAGAACGTCAAATGTCATCCATCTAATGTCAGTCCACAAGCATCGAACAGATCACCACACATGCTAGTGCGGAAATAGAAAATCCCTTTCTCATTAAATTTTAGGCATGAGTTTGTAGAGAATACCAAATATGACAAAGCTTATTTAAAAGATGAACAAATTGCATCTATTTATACACCACGTATCACCTCTTTATATACTCATTACATGTAACCTTCACACGACTTAACGTTGATATATAATGTTTGTTTTAATTCCTATTTATGACACACTATTAACCAGAAGTAACTTGTAAACGCCCCGAATTATGAAGGCAGAACTAATTCCGAATTATGAAAGGCAAAGACTAATTGGAATTTAGTTTTAACATTGCGGAAGCTCACTTTTGCCAGCATAATTAAGGGGTTTACTTAAAGGTTAAACCAATGTTTAAGTAAAATACTTGAACCAAAACCAAAGCAATATAACAGAAGTCTTAGCTGTCCAAAATAGTGGAAAATTACAACCAAATGGAAATAAGTCTGAAGTCCGAATTACATGTTTAAAATAGTCCAAATCTAAACAATTGTACTAATACTTTCTCAGATACAATAAAGAGATCTAAAAAAAGGGAGTCAAACTCCAACTCAAGTTCATCCTTCGCTCGCATATCAATTGTCCGTCGAGGTGCAATGTGAGTTCACTCTAAAAACAAAAACCATTGGAAAACATACAAAGCATAAAATCAACAAAAGGTGAGTACAACACACAAGTGTTTGACAAACAATTTGTTGAAATATTTTGGTTTGATTAAATTCATTTTGAAAGATACTTTTTCATTTGATAAGACATATCATCATTCAAACTGTATTCAATGATTTCATAATAATTCCAAGTTCTCATTTTTCATCATAAATCATAAGATGTCAATGGATTTAAATCAACTTCAAACTCAAATTATAAGTTTGCATGGGTACTCAGTAAGCCATCCTGTGACTCGGTTGAAAGTCGGACTATCGTCCGCGACATGTCCGACAAGTGTAACACAATGGTATTGTGAACAATATTAGCTCAGCATTGGTGAATCGTTTAATCATGCACACACCATTTGCTGTGGCAGATGTAACTGCCATTTAGGCTAAAATTTTTTTGTATATAATATATATCTTATAATTTCAGTAGCATTATTTGAAAAGTTAAAACTACTAACTTTTTCATATAATAAAGATCTTTTATTTGCAACATAGCAAAACATATTTTATTTGCGACATAGCAAAATCAAATTATAATTTTTCCCATATAGGTAAAACATGCTTAGCATAATCATATAATTAAATATAACCTTTGTATTATATTGGGGCATCAGTAACATGTATGAAAATGTTTCTTTTGAAAACTAGTTGAAATTCAATACGATTTTTCAAGGAAACTACTAAAACGTTTCGTTACAATTCTTCTTAAGTCAAGTAAATATAACTTAGAAGAGTTTTGAAATTTATACAAAACAACAGGAATATAGTTCATAAGTCTATTAAATCATTATAACAAAAGATTTCATAAAACACTATTTTCTTAAATACGAGATAATTTTACCGGTAATAAAATCGATAATTGATTTACAAAATACATAATAGTTCTCCAACGAGACCCAACTTAATCAAGCCATTATAAATTTTTTATTTAGGTCTATTTTTTACTCAAATTTAATTATTAATATTACACCTTTTAATAAATAAACAAGTTTTATTAATTTGATAAATCAGTAAATAATTAATAATTAGCTTAATAAAATTATACCAAAGTTCTACAAGTCATATAATACTTTTATTAGCCCACTTAAACTTATAAATATCATGTATGATGTTTTTGTATTTTATATAGGCATTTTATCGATAAATAAAATAAAATCGGTTTAAAATTATTTAAGTCTGAATAAAATAATATAAAAATTTTATGATGTTTCAAAAACAATTAGGAGTTTAGGTTTTTAGGTGAGAGTTTTAGGATGTGCCATCAAGGTTTTGAAGAAGGGAAATGGAGATTGAACTTGATTTCGTGGTGCTCTATGTTGGTGATTGCTTGTTTTTTTCCAAAGTCTTGGATCTACAAGCTCAAGAGGCTATGTTGTTGGTGGTTTGCTGCAGTTGGGAGAAATGAATACAAAGCGTAAAGGGCGATAAGTAACGGCAAAGAACAGAAACAAAGAATGGTCAGGAGGGGCATGTCTTGTAATCTAAGACGTGGATAAGGCGCCACCAACTGGCCCTATCCCTGGCGAGGTCCTTAAAGAGGTCGAGTTCGTGCAGGTTACTTTTAATTTGCTTCTCCCACGTCCTCCTAGGTCTTCATCTGCTTCTCTTGCCCTCCACTATGATGCATTCGGTCCTTCTTACTAGGGCGTCATGGGTCTTTCTCTGCACATGCCGAAACCTTCTTATCCTGTCCATCATTATTTTACCACATATCCTGTCCATCATAATTTTACCACATATCCACATATCCACCTTATCCTAATTTCTCCCTGAACTCCTGGTTTCTTATCCTGTCCATCATTATATCTCCCCGAACCCCTAATTTCTCCCTGAACTCCTGGTTTCTTATCCTGTCCATCAATATTTTACCACATATCCACCTTATCATACACAACTCTGTTACATCCAACCTCTGTTCGCAAACCTTCTTTCCAGGCCAAGTTCTGCCCCATACAACAAAGTCGGCCTAATTGCAACGCAATAAAACTTACCATTTAGTCTACTAGGGAATTTTTTATCATAAAGCACCCTGATCGATGCTCTCCATTTGAGTCATCCCGCCTATATACGATTAGAAACATCTCCATCAATATCCCCACTACTTTGAATCACCGAACCCAAATAGTTGAATGTGGATGTACATGTAACAACTTCTCCTCCTATGGTCACCTCTGGCTTTATCGATTCTGTCCCACAAAAGTCACATCGCAAGTATTGTATCTATGTTCGGCTTATGCGCAACACCTTATCATCCAAGGCTTCCCTCAACTCTTCCAATTTTTTGTTACCCTCTTCCTTAGTTTTTGCGGCCAAAACAATGTCGTTAGCGAAAAGCATACGCCTTTGTACAATCTCGCAGATGAATTTTGAGATTTCATCCGACTAAGTGTTAATCCCTATTGTAGACCGACTTTGATAGTAAAAGTCTCTATCACACCCACCGGTGTTTGATTTTTAGTCCAAACTCTGTCGATCATATATGTCATGTATTACCTAAATATACCTTTTGTGAAATACCTCTATTCTTGAGGCTATCCCAAAGGATGCTTCGTGGTATACTATCATACGCTCTTTCTGGGTTAATGAACAATAGATGTAAATCCATCTTTCGCTCCTTATACTTGTCCATTAGTCTTCTCAAAAGATGGATCACCTCGATGGTTGATCTACCCGGCATGAATCCAAACTGGTTCTCTCAGTTTCTCTCGTATAGTTCTTTTCTCTATTACTCTTTCCCTCAATTTCATAGTGTGACTTAGGAGTTTGGTACCCCTATAGTTCCCACATTCTTGTGCATTGGCCTTGTTCTTAAAGAGCGGGATAATTGTGTTAACCCTCTATTCTTCCAGCATCTTACTAGATCTCAAGATGACATTAAAGAGTTTGGTAAGCCAATGAATGCCCTATTCACGTAAGCCCTACCACACCTCAATTGGAATGTCATTCGGTCCGATTGCCTCAAATCCCCCTATCTTTTTGAGAGCTTCTCTTACTTCTGTCCTGGTTATATCACTAACCGACTTATAAACATGTGTTCTAATGGAGCCCAAAGTTTGTCGACTATCCTTTGTAGGACACTTAGTCTCATTGAGTAGTTGGGAAAAATATCGATGCCATCTTAATTTAATGTCCTCTTGTCTAATGAGTACTTCACTGCCCCTAAGTCTTCTCTCTGTCTAGATCTAGCTTCAGCCAGCTTAAAAATATATTTCTCCCCCTCTTTGGTATCAAGAATCTGATTAAAATTCTTTAAACGCACGACTCTTAGCCACTGTAATTGCTTCTTTGCCTCCTGTTTTGCTTCTTTATACCACTTTTTCTTTTGTATCCTATCTTCCTCCTCTATACCATCCATAAGCTCCTTGAATCTCCTATTTTTGTCCTTTATCTTCTCTTACACCTCTCTATTCCACCTCCACGATTCCCTGTACACCTTTGATTTCCCTGTCCACACTCCTAACATCTCCTTTATCGCCTTCCCAATGGTTTCCGCCATAGTCTCCCATATCTGATTTTGCCTCGTCTAATATACATGGGTAACCCGACATCTTGATCTTCACACCTTTGATTCCCTGTACACCTTTGATATCCCTGTCCACGATTCTTCAGTTGTATTCATGGGTTAGTGATCAAGTATGATATTGACACACATTGAAAGAATATTATATTATTTCTACGTGGGAATTCAATACTTCACCATTATTATTCTTATTATATTGGATCTTATTTATACGTGGTTTTCAACGACGAATGTATAAAAACATCAGAGCTTTCAACTAGTTTGAAAGTCATATTATTATTGAAGTCCCAAAATGTGGGCTTTATTTATCCTATTATATTATTATGGAATCATCTCAGCTTTTACCTAGTATGAAAGTCATTTATTATTATTGAAGTTCCACAACTTGGACTTTATTTGTCATATTATGAGATTATCAAAGTTTTCACTTAATTTGAAAGTCATATTATTATTTAAGTCCCAAAATGATTGATTTTGGGCGATATTATAAGAGTATTCATCTTCATTATTAAACTTTCACGTTGTTTGAAAGTGGGATCCTTGCAAATGTCACCTAGTTTGATAACTCGGACTAATGGGGATTATTTGAAAAAGTTCTTCATTTAACAAGATATGCAAGGGGCTAGTACCATCATCATCCGTACCATCACAATCCATACTCTACCATGCTTAGTCATATCATCGGTCAAAGTATCAGTGTTTTCAGTATTTTCAGCATGTCAGTACTTTCAGATTGTGTTATCATTTAATGTAAGAATTTACAGTCCATTATTTCCGATCAGTCAGTCTAAACATTAGACGTACCTGATGTTTCAACACTAACAGCTTGTCAGACGTACTTGACAACCAATGTAATCAATTTTTGCATATCTTCTTAAATTCATTTGATCTTATCATTCCGTCACATCGATAAATCGGACCCTGAAAAGGGGTTCCCTTGTCAAAAAAACTTAGCCCTGGGAGTATTTGTCAAAGTATTCATAGCGAGTATCACCTAGCTTGATAACTCGATCACTTATTCAGTATTCAGTGTTCAGTATTCAGTATTCAGTATTCAGTATTCAGTATTCAGTATTCATCAATATATGTTCAAAGGATTCACCTAGTTTGATTCCTTATCTAAGTCTCGGGTGATTGACGACTGGGCAATGCGGACATATGTCCGATCTATATTCATCAATGCGGAATGTCCGATCCGAATATTCATATACCAAATCATCATATCAGGCTCAAATGCCGAATCATCATATTAGGCTCAAGGGCAGAATCATCAAAAGTGGCCCAAAGGCCAAGAATTTATTATTCATGGGGCTTCAACCATGCATGTATTGGACTCATCAAGGCAAGATTTCAAAGTTTATTTTATTTGGACCTTATCGTATGGTTTCTTACGAACATTTAATGGGTTTGCATCACATGTATATTTATTTCCCGCATAAAGACTGATGCCCTCGCTACATAAAATTACCTCCTCTATCACTCTTCATTTGGGGGCTAATGTTACGTGGTCAATTATAAACCCGTAATTTATTTAGTCAAACCATAAACTGCCACCTTAGTCTAATAACTACCCAAAATAACTACCCACTAACCGACTATAACCTCTCCAAAAATAACCTTCTTCTACCATTATAAATAGAGGTTACATACATTATTTGCTGGGGACGAAGCTATAATATTCCTACCAATATTGCATAAATATACACTGCTCTCCTTACGATCGACGTGTAACCAAATATCCTTTAATTGATCTGAACTCATCCTACGATCCGTTATTCTGGTTTCATTAATTATCATATATTCATTACTTTCGGTTTCCCGATCTGACTTGAGCGCGTCGGATGGGTTTTCCGGGAAACCACCCCGGGCAAGGCTAACGTTGTATTGCAGGATTTGAGGTCTCATCATCGGAAGGATCAAGCATATTAACAATCATCCCCGATTACACCTATCTCCAGGTATTTTTAAGTGTCTTTTGTACTTCCTCGTTTCATTACCGAAACAAGATTATTATAGGGAATTTAGGAAAAGGTTGGTTCCACATAAAAATTGATTCAATAAACGATTGATTGTGTGATTTATACATCATATTTTTAAAAATATTAACTAACATTAATAAGCATTACCTAAGAAGATCTTTTGTTTTACTCTATCAATGTATCTAACAAAGCTTGATAAGAAAGGTTTGTTCATTCGGTCTACAAAAACATATACATATAAAAATGAACTAATTATTACATCATCGCAAAGAATGAATTCCTCTAGAAATATCATCCAATGAAGTTTGATCATCTTCTGATGAAACTTTCATGGCAGAACTCTGGTTTGTATCCTTCGCTTTATTCTTACGGCCCGCAGTGCGATCAGCACCAAGCGCTGATTTAATAGGCTTGCTAGTGCTGCTGTTTACTCCACTAAATCCAGGATCCGAAAAGTGAGTAATTTCGGGTGATGGGGCGGAGTGCTTTGACCGGGTTGAAGTCCGGGAAGAGGACTGTCCAGTAGATAAACCGCTCTTGGGCTTTTTCCGGCGTGTAGTGAGCTTTGAGCCTGTTGAAGATGGTGATGGATCATCGTCTACGCCGCCTAATGATGACTTTTTAGAGGAGTCAACTGAACTTGTACGCCTTGAACCCTTAGCTTTGTCTGACCTCCGCCGTGAAGGAGAGTCAAGGGGCGGTGTGTCTAAGCCTGTTGACGCATGTCGGCCCCTCGACTTTGATGCCAATGGCGGATTACCTAGTACAATTTAAACTCATAAATTAATTAAAAATATGAAAAATAAGGAGTCATTCCAAAGTTCGCAAAATAAAAGTTAATGGTACTAATAAAATATGAAATAACATTATAATTAAAAAGGTGACTACTACCCTAATATATACTCTATTCGAATTTTTTTAGTTGTTTCATTTTCTTATTTGGCAAATTCATATTAATTGTCATATTTTCTTTTTTGTCTATCTTTTTTTTTACCTAAATAATCCCTACTTTTCCAATTTTCAATATCCAACTACCACCTTTACAACTAATTTAATCAATTAAAATACCCAACTACCACCTTTTAATGGACCCCACACCACCCTTAATAATCGTGAAAAACCAAATGGACATCTAAAATGATTCGGAGGGAGTAGTAAATTTTCTGTTACTCTCAAACATTTTTCTTAAATACTTTAACGCTCTGTTTGGCAAACAAATACTAATTGGTGGAAACAAAAATGATGTATATCTAATGAAAGTTTGACTTTTTATTACCACCTAATAGCACATACATAGTGCAAAAACAAGGCCGCGACGTATCGGAAAGGCCGCATTGGAAAGGTTTTTAGAGAAACCGTTTCGATTTTTCCCGCATGGGAAAGGTGTAAAATAACTACGTTTTAGGCCTGTTCAAGGGAAATCTCATTTTTTTGACTGATATTTGGCGATACGACAACCCGTTACCGTATTACCGTTCCTTTAACGCAATCGTGACCGTTCCCGCGTTTTTGCACTATGAGCACATGTTCAAATGGTATGCTTTAGAATGAATATTAGAAATAAATAAGATTGTTGAAGGAGAATAACCTCGACCATTAAATGTATTAAAATTTTAATAATATTTGTAATGTTCCTACCATTTGGAGGTCCTTCTTCTGAATCTGCATTTTTGAAGTTATTTATCTACAATAAAGAAAAATATTGAAATGTTTAGATTTTGAATGATATAATAAATATTAATCATAATTTTTGAAAGGATTAAATTACCCAGCTAGGAGAATTTGCTGCTGAACCATGACCATCCCATCCAATATGAGCAACATGTCTAACATCAGTAGGAAATCCAATTTGCATCTCTTGCTGCTCTTCTTCATCTGCATTGTTCAATAACATTTTTCCAAACATAAAATCTACTTATAACATAATAATTTTATATGTAACATTTTATAAAATATTATATAATATTAAACTATTCTAATAAAAAACATACCAAATATTGTTGAAATATATCTCAGACCCTTGAGAAGTCCCTTCATCTTCATAGACATTTTGACTTTTCAAAGACAACCAAACAATTTTTTTAAAACAAATTTTAATTCACTACAAGGATCTCAATCTGCAAAAAGAAAAAAGAAAAAATCTTATTATATTTATGATTTTTCATTTAGAAATAATGCATTATTATGTTTATACATAATAATAAAAATATGCATATTTTTCTTCCAACCTAACAAGAATTTTTAAATAATGAGCGAATTAAAGAGGTATAATTTCTGAATCACCCTAAAAAAAAGTCGAATCATATAAAGGCTGATTTTATCCAATTATCCTATTAAAATAATTTGATTTTATCCAATTATATATCCTATTAAAATAAAATAAAATTAATAGACCTTCAAGACTCAAGAGTATATTTTTTCATGTTCCTTTGAGAGAACATAAGGAAACGTACGTTATTAAAAGGACCTTCTCGATATCCCGCACAAGATAAGGAAACGTATGTTATTAATTGATTTTAAATAAAAGTTGTCTAATGATGCAAAGAACATGCCAAATATATATGTATTTCATATGTTCATTATTTTTATTAATAATTATATGATAAATTGAGCTGAAAATTTTCGAAAAAAATTGTAAAGAAGAAAAGTGGCTTTCATAATACCTTAAATATGGAATAAGCTGAGATCCGTTCTATAATGGTTAAAAATTAACAATATGTTGTTTTCATGGAAGGATTTTTCATGAATTCTTCAAAATATAAAAAAATATATACAGGTTAAAAATGCTGAAAGAATTTAGGCAAAAATAAATTTCTTTTATATGAAAAGAAGAGGCTGAGAAAAATTAAAAGAGAAAAAATTGTACATAAATTTTCATGAAAAAAGGTGTTGGGCATTTTGTCAAAAGTCATATGTTTTGGAAGGTTAAAGATTTTAGTTCGTTTGTTGTAATTTGCTGCTTCCAGCTAGCCGCTAATATTGGAAAATATATACTATCCTTTGTTTTTAAAGATAGAAAATTCATAAATAAAATAATAAACGAAACCTTTTAATAGTATATAAAATCACGTTGGAATTATGCTTTACTTTCACTCATATATTCTCTATATATTATTGTAATTCTATAAGCAATTTTTAATATTTACTATTTGCATGTATTATAAAATAATTTTTAAACGTTAATATTTATAAATACGCAACTAAAAAATATTTAAAAAAATATATTAAAAAGTATTCATTTAAACTATCAATAATAATAATTATTATTATTATTATAATAATAACAATGACAACATCAATAATGATAACAACAACATTAATGACCACGATGACAACAACAATAAAAATACCATCACCATCACCATACTCGGTGTATCCTACTCATAGAAAACTATGATCAAGGTATAGGGAGGGAAGAACGACGATAAGAATCTACGATTCTACGATTCGATTCTACCTCTCTAAAAGATTCTAAGTAGAATCGCAATTTTAACAACGTTGATGACGACAACAACGACAACAACAACAACAAGTAGTCTCCTGGTTTTGAGCTTTTTTTACTGTGCATTGAGTTACTTAGAGAGAACATTGGAAAACTTACTTTATTAGCGTGTTTTAAAGTAATTATATATTACAAATTCGTTGGCTCTAAACTTAAGTATAGTGAAACCGATGGAATTCGTTTTACGAACAGATAACTGATGAAACAGACATATATGTCATTAGAAATTGGGCTGAAATATTTCATGGACCCTCTATAACTTGGGCTTGACCAAGTTGGACTTTTTTTTTGATTTTATTATGTCATTGGTTGGTGATGAAACAAGCGGATGATACGAATTGATAACTGATGAAACACAAAATCTCACAAGAGACGGTCTATAAGATAGACCATAAAATTGGGCCAGCCCATTTCCCTTAATTGATTTTTTTTATTATCATATCAATTATATTATGTTATAATCCTAAATGTAAGGTATTATAACCTCGTATATACTATTCTATAACCCCAAATATAAGCTATTATAACCCCAGATAATTTATTATAACCCCAAATATATTATGTTATATTTTGGGCTGGGTTTCATGGATTCCGTCTATAGAATAGACCGTCTCCCATGAGACTTACTACTGAAAAAATTAATAGACTAATATGTCATTCAATTTGCATAATATTAGATGATTAGAATAACAATAAAAAGTTAAGAGTAAATATATAGGAAATTATCCTTATAAGTAAAATGGCTATGCCCATTGAAATCTGTTGGGGTTTTTTTGGTCCCTTTCTATATGGAGAAACCCATTTTATGTGGAGTATAAATATCCACTCACTAGTGTCTATACCCGTGCAATGCACGGATGTATTAATGTGTTGATAAATATAATTATAATTTCTAAGTAATGGCAATGCAAATATATATTATCGTTATAAAATTATCTAGTTTGAATAAAATGTATAATAGAAATAACTATTAATTATTTAATAACAACGTGTGATTGTGATAAATTCTAAAGCAAAATTGAAAAAGAGTCGCCATTCTAGAGAAGAGAAAAAAATTTGAAAGAAAAAGTGTAAATAAATCGATTTAATTTTACTAAAAAAATATTTTTAGTAAAATTTACTTTATGAAAAGGTAAAGGTAGCCTAAAACTAATATTAAATTTTTTTTTTTTTTGAGGAAAAACTCTAATATTAAATTAAGCTTGTAAGAAAAGCTTTTTTTTCATTGATAATTTAGACACGTAAATGAATAATAAAAAAATAAATAAAAATATTTTATATTTTTATAGTTTTTAGAAAAATTTTGGGTTAAAGAAACGATTTTTTAGTTGTTACATTTTTTTGGTTGAGATATTGTACAACTACAACACATGAAAACCAAAGAATATACCCGTAAATGCGGGGAGGGGGGGGGCTTTTGAATATTTGATCACGTGGGTAAATTTTTTAGGTATCTGCTACCCATCGAAGCTCGCCCATAAACACCACATCTTTAAATACATGAAGACAAACTCTCTGGATATTAGAAATCTTAAACGGTAGCCAGTTACAAAGAGTGATTAAAGTGAAGCAATTATGGCTTTATTTATCACGTGGTTAAATTTTTTAGGTACTACCTGATCTGCTACCCATCGAAGCTCGCCCATAAACACCACATCTTTATGTTAGAATATTCTCGCAATATTAGCGGAATATTTTATATTTACAATATTATTTGTATATTTAGTTATTGCCTTATTTGTATAGCTTGATTAGTGGAAACCCTATAGTAGTACTTGTATATATTTAGATTATGAGTTTATGAATAATAAGACACAAAAAATTGAAAACCCCAAAACAGTGTTCTTGACTCGAAATCATGGTATCAGAGCAGCAACGATTCTGAGTCGTTTTTGCTGTTTCATCACCTACCTTTGAAGAAACCCGAAAAGAATTTAGAAATCAGGAAAAAAAAAAAAAAAAAAAAAGAACCCAAAAAACCACTAATTAAATCTAAAGAAAATCAACCCACACGAAATGAACAAGAACATTCTAGTGTAAAGCACAACTTTTGAATCTCTGAAATCATATGTCAGTAGTCTCATTTAGGGGTGTGCAAAATAAGACCGGACCGGCGGTCCGGACCGGAACCGGCTAAGACCGGACCGGAACCGGACCGGACCGGGTGCATCCGGTCCGGTCTCCGGGTCATACTATTTTCCAATTCCGGGTTTCCGGTCCGGTCCGGTCTAGACCGGGAAAATTCCGGGTTGGACCGGATGAGACCGGATGGCATAAAAATCATTTGAAGAGGAGTAATATTTACAATTATTATGTATATATTTATTTTAAAGGACTTAAAATATTTATTTTTCAACACAAAATAATTTTTTAATTTAAATATGTTAATTTAATAATAATTAATTTACTACATTATTTTAAAATATTCTATTTTTCAATTTATTTTTTGTCTCAAAAAATATTTCCGGTCTAACCGGTCCAAACCCGGACCGGACCGGAAAAATTCCGGGTTAGACCGGGACCGGACCGGATGGAACCGGTCCGGTCTCCGGTCCTAGATTTTTTGGGATTCCGGTCTTCCGGTCCAACCGGTTCCGGTCCGGGTTTGAACCGGTGAACACTCCTAGTCTCATTAGTGTTCCTTCGTCTGAGAAGCAATTTCAAACCATCGAAAAGCTATTTGAACGGCTGTTTTTTTGCTGTTTCATACTTTATTCAACTTTTTTCTTTCTCTTGATTTTAAAGGGCAGTAGTATATAGTTTTTGAGAGATCCTTTTTTACTTCCTTTTACCACAAAAACTTTGAAATTAGCCCACAAAGAACCGGCGGCATGACCGGCCGTACCACCGGCGTCTTTCAAGGTGAGAGAATACCAGAAGGAATAAAGGCAGCCATTAAAATGAGTACTAATCTCATAGAAGAGGAAGAAGCAGGATGGGTATTGTGTAATACCACAAGAATGGAAGGAAGAGAGAATCTCTCTCCTAATGACGTCTCACATGAGGCATTCATAGGGTTTGCAAGGGAAGGGGGGACACAAGTAGAAATAGGTCGGCCCCTTTATAAGGAAGAAAGGGGGCCAACGTGTCATTCATCACCCTCCTTTAAAAATGGCACAGCTTTAAATGTTTTTCGAGGTGGTTGGATTTTCGATTGCGGGGCCACGGATACTATGGGCCTGTTCTCTTCGTCTGATCTGATTAGATAAGGTCTGAATTTACTAAGGTCTGGTCTGATCTGGTCTGATTCAGTCTGATCTGATCTGAATCTTTCTGATTTGGTCTGATCTGACCTGAATCTGATCTGGTCTGGTCTAATCTGGTATGATCTGGTCTGATCTAATCTGGTCTGATCTGATCTGATTTGATTTCATAAAGTTATTATTATTATTATTATTATTATTATTATTATTATTATTATTATTATTATTATTATTATATTATTATTTCTAATAATAATAGTAATAATAATAATATATTATTATTATTATATTATTATTCTTATTATAAGTTTCATTAGTTTTATTTTTATATATTATCATTAATGTTTTTATTATTATTTTTTATATTAAATTATTATTATTATTATTATTATTATTATTATTATTATTATTATTATTATTATTATTATTATTGTTTTTATTATTATTATTATTATAATTATTATTATTATATTATTATTATTATTATTATTATTATTATTATTATTATTAAGTATATAATAATATTATTATTATTATTATTATTATTATTATTATTTATATTATTATTATTATTATTACTATTAGTATCTAATTCAGAATTTAATTAATAAATACTAATATTATTTAATTAATTAATTAAAAAATAAATTAATAATAATGTCATTAACATTATTATAATTACTCCCTCCGTTCTTTTTTGTTCTTCCCGTTTAGAATATTCCATTTTTGGAGAGAGAAATTTAATTAAGATTTTTAAGACATTTATAGATGACAAAATATATCCATATGAGATCTCCTTAGATTCGTCTTAATGTATACTTTTTTATCATATATTTTTTATAATTTTTTACATTGCGTATTTTGAGATATTTAGGCTCGAAAGTTGCTTTGGAAACTGTGCAAAAAGTAAATGGGAAGAACAAAAAAGACCGGAGGGAGTATTAAATAATCATTTATATTATTATTATTATCTAATTAATTAATTAATTAAAAAATATTGTTAATTAATAAATAAATTGACATAAAAATATTATTACATTATTTATATTATTAAAAATATTATTTATATATTTATTTATTAATTATTTTATTAATTAAGTAATTAATTAATTAATAATAATAAGTAATAAGTAATAATAATAATAAATTTAAATAAAAATAAAAATAATAATAATAATAATAATAATAATAATAATAATAATAATATATTATAATAACAATATTAATATTAATAATAATAATAATAATAATAATAATAATAATAATAATAATAATAATAATATTATTATTATTAATATTAATATTAATATTAATAATAATAATGGTATGGTTTGATCTGATCTGATCTGGTCTGATCTGATCTGATCTGATCTGATCTGATCTGGTATGATCTGATCTGATCTGGTCTGGTCTGGTCTGATCTGATCTGAAACTTTCTATTCTGATCTGAATAGTTCTGATCTGGTCTGATCTGGTCTGATCTGGTCTGATATGATCTGATTCCAATAAGAATAAGTAATAAGTCAAAAAAATAAGTTGAAGAGAACACCTTCTATGTCCTATGACCCTAATGATTTTGTTGATAATACCAGGCCATAAAAAATATAATTAAAACTGCAAATGGTGATGAAATTAAAGCGGGAGGAGCTGGAGCTATTTGTTTTAATAATCGACTCACTTTAAAAAACTGCTTATATGTCCCTGATTTATCTCATAAATTGTTGTCTGTGAGTCACCTCACGAAGGAGTTTAATTGCACTGTTCTTATAAAACCCGGTTATTGTATTGTGCAGGATGCTCAGACAGGAAAAACTATTGGGCGTGGCACTGAACGAGGTGGACTTTACTACTTCGAGGAGGAGACTCAAAGAGGCAACGCAGTTCTTGTTCGTGGGTCTGATGAAAAACAATTGTGGACTTGGCATCGTCGACTTGGACATCCGTCGATCGGGTACTTAGAAAAACTTTTTCCTACATTGGTTAAAAATAAATCTGAGTTCAAATGTGAAACCTGTATTTTGGCAAAGAGTCACAAACACTCTTATCATAGTAGTCTGAGTAAAGCTGATGTTCCTTTCATGATTATCCACTCTGATGTTTGGGGCCCTGCACATGTTGTTGGTATTCATGGTTATATGTATTATGTTTCTTTTATCGATGATTGCACTCGCATGAGTTGGATATATTTTTTAAAACATAAATCTGAAGTGTATGAAGTGTTTGTTGATTTTTACCATATGATTTGTACCCAATTCCAAGCCCAGCCTAAAATTCTCCGCTCTGACAATGGTAGAGAATTTGTGAACCATAACATGCAAACCTTTCTTAATAATAAAGGCCTTATTCACCAGACCTCATGTCCTGATACCCCCTCAGCAGAATGGAGTTGCTGAAAGAAAAAATCGAACCCTTCTTGAGATGATCCGTGCTATTATGCTTGAATCACGTGTTCCCACATACCTTTGGCCTGAAGCTATTGCCACCGCTAACTATCTCACAAACCGCCTACCCACAAAAAGCCTAGCCTACCATACACCCATTGACACATTTCAAACCTTTCATTCCCTACCTTTCTCTCATTCTTTACCACCCCGCATCTTTGGTTGTAGTGTCTTTATTCATCAACCTAAGCGAGTGCGTAATAAACTGGAACCAAGAGCCGAAAAATGTGTTTTTGTGGGATACGGGAGAAACCAAAAGGGATATAGGTGCTATGATCCGTCTACTCGAAAGATACATACTACTATGGATTGTGATTTTATCGAGGGGGATTTCTACTATCACCATCCTCGATGTCAGGGGGAGAGGGTGAATGACGATCTCGGATGGTTTGTTAGTTCAATTCCTATGTTTGAGTCAGACCCGAAAGAACAAATAGGTACTGCCACTGAGTGATCTCCTCAAGTTGTTCAACCACACTCCTCTCTGACACTTCCAGTCCTGTCTGATCATCAGGTGAGTAGTTTGGATAAAAGCACTGAGGTTGTTGATGTTAATGATACTCATATACTTGAGATTGTTGATGATACTCCTATACTTGAGATTGCTGATACAGAACATGGTATAGAAACTGTGCCCCAGGATGATACACCAAATAGTAGGAAGATTTCCTATGTTTTGCCTCCCCGGACTACTCGGGGTGTTCCACCAAGAAGGAATGATCCAGAGTATGAAGCTGTTCGCTCGAGATATCCTATGGAAAGATCAGATAAGGGGAACTTGTCACAAAGCGCATTAGCTTTCAAGGCAGCCTTATATAGCAATACAGTACCAGCAACAGTTGAAGAGGCTCTTGGTATAGACCACTGGCGGAAAGCGATGGAAGAGGAGATAAATGCCCTGAAAAAGAATGGTACTTGGGAGGTCTGTAACTTGCCGAGTAAAAAGAGGGCGGTTGGATGTAAATGGGTCCTTCACAATTAAGTACAGAGCAGATGGATCGATTGAACGCTATAAAGCTCGACTTGTGGCGAAAGGATACACTCAGACATATGGGATTGACTATGCAGAGACTTTCTCACCTGTAGCTAAACTTGGCACTATTCGAGTACTATTCAGTATAGCAGCAAATAGAGATTGGCCTCTTCATCAATTTGATGTGAAGAATGCCTTTCTTCATGGAGAGCTACAGGAAGAAGTCTATATGGAAGCTCCACCAGGTTTCAAAACAGAGTTCCGTGAAGGTAGATTGAAGAAAGCGTTGTATGGGCTGAAGCAGCCTCCTAGGGCATGGTTTGGGAGATTTACATCAGCTATGAAGAGGTTTGGATATAGGCAAAGCCATTCGGATCACACTCTCTTTCTAAGGAAGAGGGGAGGAAAGATAACATGCTTAATTATATATGTTGATGATATGATAATCACAGGTGATGATAAGATTGAGATTGAGAATCTGAAGAAGAAATTGTTCCAGGAGTTCGAGATGAAGGATCTGGGTATGCTAAAATACTTCTTGGGAATTGAGGTCCTTAGATCGAACAAAGGGATCTTCATTTCTCAAAAGAAGTATGTTCTTGAGTTATTAGCTGAGACTGGGATGATGGATTGTAAACCGATCGAAACTCCTATAATGGTGAACCATGGGTTACAAATTCTTGAAGATGGAGAACTAGCAGATAGAGAACAGTACCAGAGATTGGTAGGGAAGCTGATCTACTTAGCTCACACTAGACCTGACATTGCCTACGCAGTAGGGGTGGTGAGTCGCTTTATGCACAAACCACAAGTGCAACACATGGATGCTGTTTACCGTATTTTGAGGTACCTTAAGGGAAACCCAGGAGAATGGTCACTTGAATCTTATGGCATTTACAGACGCGGATTGGGCAGGTGATCGGGGTGATAGGAAGTCAACATCTGGGTACTTCACACTCATAGGGGGAAACTTGGTAACATGGCGAAGTAAGAAACAGAAGGTGGTTGCCCTATCAAGTGCGGAAGCAGAATTCAGAGGGGTCGCAAAAGGAATTCAAGAGGTTCTATGGCTCCGTAAGTTACTAACAGATCTAGGGTTCCCTCCGAAGGAAAGCTGCAAGTTATATTGTGATAATCGAGCAGCAATAAACATTTCAGAGAATCCGGTCCAGCATGATAGGACTAAACATGTGGAAGTTGACAGACACTTTATAAAGGAGAAACTTGAAGCAGACATCATCAAACTACCACATGTAAAGTCCAAAGATCAACTCGCAGATATTCTCACAAAGGTCGTGGGGACGCAGTTCTTTGAAGATGTTCTATGCAAGTTGGGCATCGAAGATCCGATGACTCAACTTGAGGGGGAGTGTTAGAATATTCTCGCAATATTAACGGAATATTTTATATTTACAGTATATTTGTATATTTAGCTATTGCCTTATTTGTACAGCTCGATTAGTGGAAACCCTAGAGTAGTACTTGTATATATTCAGATTATGAGTTTATGAATAATAACACACAAAAAATTGAAAACCCCAAAACAGTGTTCTTGACCCGAAATCACTTTAAATACATGAAGACAAACTCTCTGGATATAAGAAATCTTAAACAGTAGCCAGTTACGAAGAGTGATTAAAGTGAAGCAATTATGGCTTTACAAATTTTGGTCGAACCTGAAAACCAAACCGTATCAAACCATATAGTCTGGTGTATGGTCAAACTACCTTGGTTTAGTTTCGTCAATAACAATTAACAATTTCCGATATAATCAATGTTTGAAACTTTTAAGGCCGTACCAGACTAAAAACTGTAATAATACCGCTTACGTGAAAAACCGTAAATTGAAATCAAAATCAAAATTTAGGGTACTTAACAAACTCCTCTCAATGGCTCTCATAAATTTCAAAAAAAAAAAAGACTCCTCTTATAAATTACAAACGATACTCCTAGGCATGTCAAGTGCTGCAAAAACAGAAAATCTTCAAACAGGCCCCTTACATTGCATTATGTCCATTTGAATACATTTGCTTTGGTTTCAATTCCCTGTTCATACTTCACTCTAATTAACCATTTGAACTAGTATAACACAAGCATCATTAGCATAAACAGCACCAACAAATCTACCAAACAAGGTTCTATTACATAGCCTAAACAAAATCATTTGCAAACTTTTATGGGTCTTGATCAGTTCATCTTGGCAGGGTACTTAACAGCATTTTTCACCATTTTCTTGAGAGCAGCATCAGCAAGATCAATACCACAAATATCAGCCAACCTGATAAGGTATAGCAGTACATCAGATAACTCTTCGCCTAGATGCTCCTTATCCGATTCCTCCCAATTCGGTAAACCCCTCGCCACCTCTCCTCTCCATTGGAATATCTCCGATAGCTCCCCTACTTCACCTACCTACAAGCGTAAACCATCCAATTAACAAACAAATTCCTGTTGTGAAAAATTGTATTCTAACATGGTATCTTTTTATGATACAAAATAGAAAAGATAAGGCATCTCATCTAATCTGGAACTGTCCTAGTCGAATTGGGAATGATTCTAAATTGCACTATGTGTTAATATTATTTGCAAATATCGCTGTCGTATAAACCTGATCTTTGCCTTTTCAAAAGTCAGTCTAGCTATGACGAGGCACCTTGATCGACCTCATCATATTGCCTCTAGATCCGATCCTGCTTCTAAGTGCCACAGAAAATAGTGACTTGTACGTACACCATTCGTACCATTGTTGCGAGCAAAATTATTCGAATTTATTGTCACCATTAGTTGTGGCCCAGCAGAGAGGTTCCATATATGTGATAGGTGTTGCTTTTGTTATGGGGCAGGCTATGAATCATAACAAACACCATGGAATAGACTGATTTCCCTCGACATTAGATTCGTTATTTGCTTAATGAATCAAGCAAAGTATCCTAAACTGATTATCTATCATCTTATGGCCTTTTTCTCAGTAGTTTTTTGTAAAGATTTAAGTTAAATTCATCAGAAGTCTGACATGAGACATGGTGTTTTGGCTTGAAGTTATCAGTAGGGAAATTAATCTTCATAGGCTGTTAGGCAATTGCCTGAGTTATCGAAAGAGCAAAATGGGCTATCTTCATAGGGTGCCAAACATTTTCCTTGACGAATAAAATCAGCTTCAAGACGGTGCAAGTAATTCAGATAGATTTTAACATAGAGAAAACAGCACAAGAAATCAGAGTTATGATCACAACATTGCGGACACTGACTCTGCGACAACATTGCCATAGCCTTGATTCCAAAGATTGGGTTCGGAGACATGAATCGATGAATCAGTGTCAGTGTTGAAGCAGAGTATGTAAAGGCAAGAATTCTTTTGAGCTACAAAGTTTCAAGTAAAAAGTTCCCTTTTTACAGCAAATGAGAATGGCTATAAAGTTTCAACAGCCTAAACTTGTTGATGGCTCTCAATAATTCTAACAAGCTTAGATTCCCTATCATTTTACACTGCCATAAGAATTTCAGTGATTAATAGTAATACATAATAAATACCCACCAAAAGGAAAGTAATACATGATGATGTATCTGCTCTTCAATCAATAAATATGAAAAATTACTATATGTTTGTCTGGAAAATGGTTGTTGGACAGAGTCATTAGCTTGTTTGACCAGCAGTAAGTATTGGCTGATTTGCTAGCTGCTAAGCAATTTATTTAAGCCAACTATAATGAAAATTTTAGGTAAAAATTAATTGTTGAAGTATAAAAAAGTTGATCAAAAGCCAAAAACCAACATTTTGACTTAACATTTTCAGCTGTCATAAAAGCATGTACCGAACACTTTTTCGACATTTCACCAACTAAAAAGCTAAGACAAACGGCATTTTCCAAACACACTCCATAACTATTTAAAATTAGCATCAAACAATAAAAAATAAACTAATAATACTTGGTTTATAGAAAAAACTTACCATAGCAAGCAACAAATTTCTAGGACTATGATACTTTTCCCAGTCTCTTTCTTGGGCAAATTCTTCAAGTTTCTTGGATATATCTTTTAGACTAATCTCTTTCACCATTTCATTCATAACAAGTTCTTCCATGCTTACTACTTCCTCCATGACTATACTAAATACTTCTCTGATTGAGTCTAATAATGCTGCAATGTAGAAAGAATGAAAAAATGTATAAGATTTAAAGGAAAAGATATTACTACAAAATTTCACCAAGGAAAGAAAAGAATATACCAATGTAATAGTGAAATATAATAATATGTGAAGGGGGGAGGTTATGAAATGTTCTTTAAGGGGCCAATTTATTCTTACACATTGATCAGATGCCTCATTAACCGCCCACCATGCAAAATGGCCAACTTCTCTTTGTAAGAATATTCTTCCTAACCCAAGTTTGCATTTTGCATGAATATTGATTATTGTAATTAAATAAACTTCATTTTAACTAAACCCAGTTTTGGAATTCACTAATTAAATAGAATTTTTAATCATACAGTATATATAGACAAGTTGAGAGATTCATTGACTATGTATGCTTCAACTAACTCTTAAATTTAGGTGGGCCACAAGCATAATTTTTAAAATATGGATTTGGGTGGAAAAGGGGTTGGTAAGACTAAGAGCTATTCCTTAAGTTCTTTGAGTTTGCGACGTATGTTGGTGTAAATTTAAAGGGACGATGGAGTAATTTGTTTAAAAAATGACATGAAATTAAGTTGCGTTTCAAAAAAAAAGACTGAAGGCTAAGTTTTATTAAATAAAAAAGACTACAAGCTAAGCTAAGAACATGTTGTCTTCAGCTCCGTTTGTGAGTGCTTGTCGCTTATTATTAGTCCAATCACTATCAAGGAGGAAAATCAATTTTTGACAGCTCGGTAAAACTTAGTCACATCCTGTGTCATGAACAAATGATCTCTTCTCCTCGGGTGTATACTAAGTGACATGCTTTAATAAGTCCAAGAGAATGAACCCGAAATCATAGTCACGTATTCCTTATTGCCAATTTAATGGGTGCTCCCTTTGAGTAGCTAATTTATTTTCTTTCCCCTTTTTTTAAAAAAAAAAATTATTATAAGAAATTACATAATCTATAGGTCTATTTGCAGAAAACAATCTAATATAATTTTTTTTGCAAAAAACTACCTAATCTAATATATTTCTCTGCAAATGACTAACACTTAGCGGACAATGTTAGTTGACCGTTAAATTTTAGGGTTTGACCAATTTGAGAGGTTAAGTTGTCTATGTGACAATATCTTATTAGTCCTCGTATTTTTAAATAATTTATAATTAAAACACACATATTAACAAAATAAAAATAAAATATATTTAACGTCATTTTTGTCCATCATAACGATATTTTTCAAAAAAAAAAGGACGTCGTGATTATCCTAATGGGGTAAATCTTTTGTAAATCTAGTCGAAACAAGTATTTTATTAGTCTAATTTATGATACGTAAACCGAAAAAGATATTTAACATCATTTTTGAAAATGATCGTTATAATGGGTAAAATTGATGTCAAATATCTTTTTCGGTTAACGTATCAAAAATAGGCGAATAAGTACTTGTTTCAACCGGATTTTTGAAAGAGTTATCCCATAAGGGTAATAACGACGTATGTTTTTTGAAAAAAAAACCGTTATGATAAGTAAAAATGACGTCAAATATTTTTTATTTTTATTTTGTTACTTTATGTGTTTTAATTTTAAATTATTTAAAAATACGAGAACTAATAAGGAACTTCCACATAGAAAACTTAACCTCTCAAATTGGTCAAACTGTCAAATTTAACGGTCAACTAATGTTTTCAATTAAGTGGTAGTCATTTGCAGAGAAATATATTAGATTAGGTAGCTTTTTAAAAAAAATTTACATTAGGTAATTTTTTGCAAATATACCTATAGATTAGGTAGTTTTTCTAATTTTGCCTTTTTTATATAGATAATACTCCTTTTAAAATTCTTAATCAAATTTCTTTCACCAAAATAGAATATTCTAAACGAAAAAAACATTAGAAACGGAAACTATACTTGTCTTTGAGAATTAGCTTTTAAATAAATTACTAAGGGAACCCATTTTCTTCAACCTTTGTATCAGATTGGAATATGGAATGCATGAGTCATGAACTACTTAATTCTTATTCTTTAAAGAAAATTTTAGGCATCTCAATTTGACTATCATGATCTTCCGATCCATTCAATTACTTTTAGTTTTTATATCCAACTATATTTCTTTAGAACCCTTCACCCAAATAATTTCCCAACTCAATAGAATTTAATTTATTACTTGAGAAAATAACTAATTGAATTAAGTACTTTAAATTAATGGATATTAAATTAAATTTGAAAAAGTCTTAAATATAAGTATTTAACATAAATATTACTTAAAAATTAACTAATTTAACTCTTTTTTTAAATTACAGGGTAAGTTGAAGAAAAAACAATAAAAATCGATCCTAGGATATTGCTTAAAATGTAGTATTTGTTCTCGAACTAAAACAAAATTGAATTTTAAATTGAAATAAACTTTTTTAAAGTTGAAATGAACATATATATATACTTTAATAATTGGTTCTTAATAAAATTTTAAATTATTAGGGATATGCAACGCCTACATAAATCATTAAGCAGAGCATCAATTACAGTTCCTTTTTGATAATGTATTTTAATGTTAGCTTTAATTTGCTTTTAAAAACCTTTGACATTTATTTCAATATATATACTTCAATATAAACTTCGAACGCATCATTGGATGATAAGGCATCTTATCAGATTTTCAACTTTCTGTTATTCTAATTGAATGTGAATTGAAATTCTTCAATATAGCTAGTAAGATCAATAAAGTAAAATAATGTGGCTGGAAAAAATTCAATTCATATATATATTGACATGCGTTTCTAAAAATGTGTTTTCTATGCGTCATTAATCATCAATCATATCATACAATCTTATAAAATCATACAATCTTATAAAAGGAGTGTAAAATTTCACATGGCACTCTCTCAGTGATTGCCATATCGAATCTGTCTTACCAAATCATACAATCTTATAAAATCATACATACAATCTTATAAAAGGAGTGTAAAATTCCACATGGCACTCTCTGAGTGATTGCCATATGGAATCTGTCTTACCAAATCATACAATCTTATAAAAGCAGTGTAAATTCCACATGACACTCTCTCAGTGATTGTCATATGGAATCTATCTTACCAAAATTAGCAATAACTCATTCATTTAATATATGAGTAGTATGTCACAATCATCATATCATCATACAATCTTATAAAAAGACTGTAAAATTCCACATGGCACTCTCTCAGTGATTTGCCATATGGAATCTGTCTTACCAAAGTTAGCATTAACTCATTCTTTTAATATATGAGTAGTATGTCACAATTAGATATATTTTGTTAGCTACTCACTTAATTATGTTAAACGTTTTATAAAATATCAACTTTATTATTGAACATGCCTAACAATCTTCTACTTGTTCAAGTAACAAGTTCACTAGAGTTATAGGACTCCTCTCACTAACTCTTATTTGCTCCAACAAGTTGTGAATCTTAAATTCTTTGTCAATTTAAATATAAAGCAAACATAAGCTAAGAACAACTATCATCCTTATCTCATCTGATCATGTTTTTCGAATAGATGAGATGAATTGAAAAACAAATGATTATCTTTACACTTTATTTGAGCATGGTCATGCATTATACAATTCTAACTCTCTGAGTGGCATGGGACTAAAAACATAAAAGGATATGACAATTCATTCTTGTCCCTTCTCTATTCACAATGTAAATCATAATATTCATGAGCATAATCCCTATAGCCCCTTTTATGACATGGTTTTAGACTGCATTAAAGAACAATAATTCTCACACACAAAATAAGTGAGAAACTCAAGACTTAGGCTTCTATATATTATTCAATTGTATATTCTTATGACACCAACGTTCTCAAAAAATTATCATAAATGGGTCATTTCCGAATAGAGATACTTATTCTCTACCAATATGATTGACTAGATATCCAATGCCTCTATAACCTACGTAAGTGATCATCAGTCAATCAACATTCTAAATATTTAGGTAATAGGCCTCCAACTCAACTGTCTAGCTAGGTATATGAATTAATTTAAGTTTTCTAATTCGCAATATAGGGCTTCATTTGCAATATCATAAAATTTATATTACATTAAAGGACACTATAAATGTAACATAACACATAAATCTCATATACATATTTGACATCTAAACTTATTTTATAGCGAGTTTGATGCCATTTCAGACAAAGGTTTCTCATGTCTTTTCTAAGACAATGGTTTAATTAAAGGATCTGCAATATTGTCATCCATTGAAATTTTGCACACTTCAACATCCAACAATTTCTCGCAATAGTTGAAACTTTCTAAGCGTATGTTTGGAATTTTGGTGTGATCAAGATTCTTTTACTTGTACAATGGACCTACCATTGTCACAATTAACTTAGGTGGACCAGAACACTTGAAAACACACCAAGATCAAAAACAAATTTCTAATCTAGACACCTTTCTTTGTTGCTTCAGCAATAATATACACAACTTTAGTTGTAGAATCAACTACAGTGCTCCGCTTGGAACTTTTCTTAATTAATTACACCTCCATTCAGAGTACAGATGTAACCAAATTATGATCGGGAATTATCCTTATCTGTTAGAGAACTAGCATCTGCGTAACCCTTTACACATAATTCAAGCACACTGCTTAAAACCGAGAACTTATCCATAGTCCTATATAGGTATTTAAAATGCTCTTAACTGTTGTCCAATGGTCATTACTAGGACATGATTTGTGTCAATTTGTCATGCTCAAAGCACACAAAACATTTGGTCAATACATATGCATGATGGATTTAGTAGCCGAAGTGTATGGAATCCTACTCATCTTCTCTAGCTCATCATGTGTCAACGGACACTGCTTCTTGCTAAAAGACAAGCCATGAGACATGGAAAGAAACCCTTCTTAAAGTTTACCATATTGAATCTATCTAGGACCTTATCGATATAAGTCCTTTGACTAAGCCACATTATCCGTATTGACCTATCTTTGTAGTTTCGAATGCCCAAAAATATTTTGAACCTCTCCAAGATCTTTTATAGAGAAAGAAGTATTTATCCAAGCCTTTACAGAATCAAGAATTTGTACATTGTTCCCTACAATCACTTTGTCATCCACATACAAAACTATGAAAACAACAAAACTCGCATGGACTTTTTTGTATACACAAGACTCTTTGAATATCGGTGGAAACCCCTCGTCAAAACAAATATTACAAATCCTAGATGCTTGCTTCAGCCCATATGTAGCCTTCTGAAGCTTACATAGTTTCTTAGGATTATCATGATCCACAAAACCCTCCGGTTGTGTCATATACACTTCCTCTTCTAAATATCCATTTAGAAAAGCGGTTTTGACATCCATTTGTCATATCACGTAGTCATAATACGAAGTTATTCTTATGATAATTCTGATGGAACTAAACATTGCTACTGATGAAAGAAGTCTCATCATAGTCTATACCATGAACTTGTTTGAAACCTTTATATATCAATCGTGCTTGGTAGACAACTATTTTGCCATCCATGTCAGTCTTTATCTTATAAATCCACTTGCACTTGATGGGTCTAGCACCTATGGGCAAGTCAAAAAGTTCCAAACTTCATTTTCATACATGGACTCAATTTTAGACTTTATGGCTCCACGCCATTCATCGAATTTAGAACTCGCCATTGTTGCATTATAGGTAGTAGATTTCTTTATTAATATAAGGACTTCATAATTTTTATGAATGTGATAACCCTCCGTATATGATCTCTCGTTGGAGGTTTACTCTGCCTATTAGTCCTTTGAACTGGATATCCAATTTATCAGTGGGTAAAACTGGTACCAAAACTTGAGCTCCTAAAGGAAAAACAATCTCTCTCGCTAGAGGAGTTATTTGTCATCGATTTTCTTGAACTTTTTCTAGAGAAATATTTCTCCCACTTGGATTTTGAGAAAGACAATATCTTTCTATAAAGTCATATTCACGAGCCACATATACTTTTTTCTCACTGGGATAGTAGAAGTAATATCTATTGGTTTCTTTGGGGTAACCCACAAAAATAAGACCTTACTAGATCTAGGTTCAAGCTTATACGTTTGTAAACGTTTAATTTGTTATCCATATAACTCATATGGTGTCTTATCGACAACTTTGGACGGAGTACGATTTAAAATATAAACCTCTTTTACGAGTGCATAAACCCAAAATGACTTAAGAAGATTAACTTAACTCATCAACAAACGAAGTATATCTAATAAGGTTCGATTTTGCCGCTAGGATACACCATTTAATTGTGGTGTTCTAGGCGGAGTTTGTTGTGAAATTATTCCACAACTTTTCAGATGATTAACAAAATCTTAACTAGGATATTCGCCACCTCAATCTGGTTTAAGTGATTTAATCGTCTTGCCAAACTGATTTTGTACTTGATTTTGAAATTCTTTGAATTTTCAAAAGACTCAAATTTATGTTTCATTAAGTACACATATCCGTATCTACTTAAATCAGTAGTAAAAGTAATGAAGTATGCATACCTTCTCCTGACTAAGATACTCCTAGGACCACATACAATTGACTGCATTAATTCTAATAAGTCATTAGCTCTTTCACCATGTCCAATAAATGATGATTTAGACGTTTTACCAAGCAAACAAGACTCACATACTTCATATGATTCAAAATCAAATAAGTCCAATAGTCCATCTATATGGAGTTTTTTGATGCATTTCTCATTTACATGTCTGAAATGACAATGCTAAAGATAAGTATGACTAGAATCCTTTGAATATAGTTTTTTAGGATTGACTATGTGATAGTTTTATTTATCAAGATCCAGTATTTAAAGGTCATTAATTCAAAGACCTATGCCATGATAAATTTCTTTGTAAATTTAAAAAGAAGCATTCTTCATCACAAAGGTAAAACCTTCAAAATCTAACATTGAATATGAAATCAAATTTCTATTCATATAATGAACATAATAACAATTATTAAGGTTCAACACAAGTCTTGAAAGTAAAGATAAACAATAAGATCCTATGGCTGATTCAACTACTTTAGCTCCATTTCCAATGCGTAGGGCAACTTCAACACTATGAAGAACTCTATTTTTCTTGGCATGTAGATTCATAGAGTTTCACTAGCTCAAAATATAGTCTATCGAGAAGATTCTTCATATATTTTGCATGAATAATTGTAAATTTGTCTCTTCTCCTCTAGATATACACTTTAAGCTATCATTTTCACTTTGTCCACAAACAAAGGAAAAAAATATGCATTCCCTATGCTAGTGCAGTCGACAATCTTATGTATGTCATGGTATTCACTAGACCCGATCTCGTATGTATCATAAGCATGGTAAGCTTGTATATGCACAATCCTGGAGAAAAGCATTAGAACGTTGTCAACTAGCTATTTTGATATCTAAAACGCATTAAGGATCTGAAGTAACTTTTTGATAAGACCCTAATAACTTAAATTGATATTGTTAGGTTTTTCGAGTTAATTATGGTGGTGAATTAGACCGTCAAAGGTTACTCCTAAGTTATACTTTTAGTCTCTGTTCCAATGGCGGCTATGGGTCGATTCAGCCTGTCCAACGAACAGGGCCCTAAATTTAGAAGCCTCATATAAAAAATTGATAATGTTATCAATTATACTAGGTAGCACAGCTGGTCAGAGTTTTGGACTATCAATCAGAGTAGCTAGGTTCGAAACTTAATCAACATATTGAAATTGGGTGGATCTCAATGTCCCACATTCCTTACTTTAACTATTTCTTTTTCTCACAATCCCCAATGCCCCATACCAATTTCCTATGTAGCTTTTCTAGAACATTCATCTTATTATCCACCTCTCTCTATTGAGCCCCTGCTTCCACTACTTGGTGCTCATGCATAATTCTCTGAAATACAATGTTTGTTATAACCATAATATTCCTTTTCTCTCATTGCTTGCCATCTGTCCTAGTGTTTGTTACAGCAACATATTCTAGAATGTAGGGGTACCTTTTATAGCCTATATATATATATATATATATATATATATATATATATATATATATATATATATATATATATATATATATATATATATATATATATATATATATATATATATATATATATATATATATATATATATATATATATATATATATATATATATATATATATATATATATATATATATATATATATATATATATATATATATATATATATATATATATATCATGTAATAGCTACAATGATACTCAATACAAACACAGCAAATACAAATACATTACATCAATTCTCTAATTGTCTCAATAAGGAATATGCAAGATTAAAAGAGTCTTCATGGTATCAGAGCAGCATATTCCTTAGCTGCGTCTGCATCGATTTATCCTTCTTCCTTTCTTTCTTCATCTTTTCTTTCTCTCACAATACAATGTCAAATCCTTCAGGATCTTTCACCATTGAAACTACCAGTCCACTATACCTCCATCCCTCTGATGGGAGCAATTCCATATCTGTGGAAAAACTCACTGGAACGGATAATTACAAAAGCTGGCGTAGGTCACTCGAAATTGGCTTGACCTCTAAAAGAAAATTGGGTTTTGTGAATGGAACCCTAAAACGTGATTCAACAAATTCAGCTAAGCAAGAGGCGTGGGACACGTGCAACAGCATGATAATTTCGTGGATACTTAACAGTGTTTCAGAATCAAACAAGAAATCTGTAATGTTTCTTGATAGTGCTCATGCAATTTGGGAGCAATTGGAAAAGCGGTTCTCTGTGGTAAATGGTGCAAGGAAGTATCAGTTAAATAAAGCCATCTTCTCCACTAAGCAAGGTGAACGTTGCTTATCTGATTACTACATAGAAATTAAAGCATTATGGGAAGAACTCGATAGCCTAAATGCTTTGCCAGTCACACCACAAACTCTAATGAGGTTAGACTATTTTTAAAAATTCTTCACACTCAACAAGTTGAACAAAAGCTTTTTCAGTTTTTAAATGGGCTTGATGAGTCTTATACCACCCATAGGAGTCATATACTCCTTATGCAACCCCTTCCGAGTATCGATGAGGCTTATAACTTGTTACAGCAAGAAGAGAGTCAGCGTGCTGTGCTCAGTGCAAAAGTTGACTCAGAAGCTTTGGTGATGTATGGTAAAAGTAGTGAGGAACCATTGCTTTGTCATGCTTGTGGTAAATCTGGTCATAGTAGAGATAAATGGTGGACTGTAGTGGGTTATCCTACCTGGCACAGTCAATACCAAACCCCTTCATCTAGAGAGAGAGGGATTTTGAGTAGAGGAAGAGGGGGGAGATGGCCAGAAATACACGAGGAGGTCGTACTCATCGCACCTTTAGTAATGAAGTCAGTACCACTACTACCCTTAGTCCAGCCCAAATAGAACAACTCATGGAATTATTACCCACCCCTACCTCTTCTTCTCCTGAGGAAGAATTTGATAACCTCTATGCAGGCATGGTTACCTACTATACTGCTCTGTCTACACCTACTCCCTGGATAATTGAGTCAGGGGCATCAGACCACATGACTGGTTCCCTTTCCCTCCTTACCTCCACAAAACAGCCTCCCTGTACCACAAAAATCACCCTACCCAATGGACATACCTCTACTATATCTTGCTCCGGTACTGTCACCCTTACACCCACCCTTACCCTTTTTAATGTTCTACATGTACCTAAGTTCCATCATAATCTTCTCTCTGTCCCTAAACTTGCCAAGGATACTGGTTGTACCATTGTGTTTACTGTTGATTGTTGTTACATACTGCCCCCACATTCTGCTGAACCTATTCTATTTGGCAGGCTTCATCATGGCCTATACTACTTTCATCCTTCTCCTTTTTTCAACACATCTACTACCCTTAACATTCCTGATTATTTACCCACTCCTCCCATACCCTCAGTTGCACATCTCTGGCATTGCAGGTTGGGTCATGCCCCATTTACAAAGCTCTCTCACATACCTGATATACCTCATAGCCATACTGATACGTGTCTCACATATCCTCTTGCTAAGTTTACCAAACTTCCCTATTCTACCAGTTCTTCCAAGGCTACGGACTTATTTCACCTCACACATCTTGACATTTGGGGTCCCTACAAAACACCTAGTCGAGGGCAACACAACTACCTTCTCACCCTGGTTGATGATTATTCTCGCACCACTTGGGTCAGCCTTCTCAAACTCAAGTCAGAAGCCTTTCACATCATTAGAACTTTTGCTCTCATGGCAAAAAATTGGTATGGGAAGTCAGTAAAAATTCTTCGTTCCGACAATGCACTTGAATTTGCTGATGCTCAGTGTCTCTCTTTTTACTCTAACCAAGGTATACTCCATCAAACATCTTGTGTTCATCGTCCTCAACAGAATGGGAGGGTAGAACGCAAGCATCGCAATCTCCTTGAAATGGCTCGAGCCTTGAGATTTCAAGCTCAATTGCCTCTCTCGTTTTGGGAGACTGTGTGCTAGCAGCAGCCCACATTATTAATCGATTACCGATTCCATTATTACAATATAAAACGCCTTTTGGTCTCTTGCATAATACCACTCCCTCATACTCACACCTTAAGGTGTTTGGGTGTCTTGCATTTGCTAGCAACCTCGTTCATACCACTGATAAATTTGCAGCCCGAGGTGTACCATATGTTTTTATAGGCTATCCCTGAAATCAAAAGGGGTATAAGCTTTATAATCTTCTGACTCACTCCTCATTTGTTAGCAGGGACGTTAGATTTTATGAACATATCCTTCCCTATACAATGTTTAAGCAGTCTTGCCCTCCTGCACCTCCCCCTACTTCTTCTATTCTGGTTCAATCTTCCTCAGATTGTTTTTCTGATGCTACTAATCCTGCCCCTTCCTCACTTGCAGGTCCTTCTGCTGGTTCAGGACCTCCACCTACTGTGCCCATCAGAACCTCCTTCAGACCACGCACCACTCCTGCATGGCACTCTGATTATGCCATGCAATCCACTATCCAGCCCATAAATCCCTCTCAAATACATCCTGCCACTACCACACTTGTGTCCTCCTCATATTCTTGTTTCCTAGCTCACTCTCTTCCTAACAAAGACCCCGTTCATTATAAGCATGTTGTGACTCAGCAACATTGGATTGATGCCATGAATGATGAATTGAACTCTCTTGAAATAAATAACACTTGGGAAGTGACCACTCTTCCTCCTCATAAAAAGGCTATAGGGTGTAAATGGCTTTACAAAACCAAATTCAATGCCGATGGCACTCTTGACAAGTACAAAGCTAGGCTTGTTATCTTGGGGAATTATCAGAGGCCTGGTGAGGATTACAATCAAACTTTTGCGCCTGTGGCTAAGATGACCACGGTGCGTGCTCTTCTAGTTGTTGCTGCCCTTTATGGTTGGTCCATTCAACAAATGGATGTTAAAAATGCTTTTTTGCACGGTGATCTTGAAGAAGTTGTCTACATGAAAATGCCAATTGGTTACACCTCTTATGGCTCTCGCATTCATAGTTCTTCTGAGGGGGAGCTCAGTTGTGTCCCTTCCTCTCCACCTATGGTATGCAAATTGCTCAAATCACTATATGGTTTAAAACAGGCGCCTCGACAGTGGTTCTCTAAATTAAGTCATGCTCTCCTCCAACATCAGTTTACTCAGTCTAAGAATGACTATAGCTTGTTTGTTAAACATACTTGTGATTCCATTACTATTGTTCTTGTTTATGTGGATGATTTGTTGATTGCTGGGAACAATGATGGTGCCATCAAAGCCACCAAGGCCTTTCTTAATTCTACTTTTCACATGAAGGATATGGGTCCAGTTAGATACTTTCTGGGCCTAGAGGTGGACCACACTCCTCAAGGTTTTTTCTTGTCTCAGCGCAAGTATATTCAAGATCTGTTGAATGAATATAGGTTATCCAACTGCAAATCTGTTCGTCTTCCCATGGCAGCTCACCTCAAGCTTCATGTATCTTCAGGAGAACCCTTGGCCAATCCAGAGCCTTATCAGCGTTTGGTGGGAAAACTTATCTACCTCTCAATCTCTCGTCCTGACATTTCCTTTACCGTTCATGCCTTAAGCAAATTTATGCATAAGCCCACAGCTTCTCACCATCAGGCAGCCCTACGTGTTCTTCGATACCTTAAGGGATCTCCACATCAAGGCGTGCTCTTTGCTAGTAACACCACTGCATCCCTACAAGCCTATTGTGATAGTGATAAGGGTGGCTGCCCCTCTACAGGGAAGTCTACTACGGGTTTTTGTGTTATGCTTGGGCACTCTCCTCTATCCTGAAAATCTAAACGACAAACTATCGTAGCTCGTAGTAGTGCCGAAGCTGAATACAGGGCCATGGCCATGACCACTTGTGAGGTATTATGGGTCAAGCAACTTCTCAAAGACTTGGGTGTCCCTGATCAAGGTCCTACTCCCCTTTTTTGTGACAATCGTGCTGCTCTTGCCATAGCTGCCAATCCTGTGTATCATGAGCGTGTGAAGCACATTGATATTGATTGCCACTTTATTCGTGATCATGTGGCCTCCAAGTCCATTGCTCCATCCTACATTCCTTCGTCTCATCAAGTGGCTGATGTTTTTACAAAGGTTCTGCCCACTGTTCAGCAACAGCGTCTCCTTTCCAAGCTCGGTGTTCATCCTTCCACCACGATTGAGGGGGAGTATTGAGCCCCTGCTTCCACTACTTGGTGCTCATACATAATTCTGAAATACAGTGTTTGTTATAACCATAATATTCCTTTTCTCTCATTGCTTGCCATCTGTCCTAGTGTTTGTTACAGCAACATATTCTAGAATGTAGGGGTACCTTTTATAGCCTATATATATCATGTAATAGCTATAATGATACTCAATACAAACACAGCAAATACAAATACATTACATCAATTCTCTAATTGTCTCAATGAGGAATATGCAAGACTAAAAGAGTCTTCACTCTCAAAATTTAAATTTGAAGGTTCTTAATTATTTTAAATTCATTCATCTTCCTCCCAACAACAAGTTTTAGGAGTTTTTCCATTAATGGCCAAAATCCATCCAAGAAAAATTTAATTTATTATTTTACCATTGAATCTTATTTATCATTCAAGGTCTCTAACTTCAATTATATTTAGAAAAACAAAATTGTGAAATAATACTCTTACTAAAATTCTTACTCATTAAAAAAGAAAA
The DNA here is from genome assembly GCA_019776075.1 of Amaranthus palmeri. Taxonomy (NCBI): domain Eukaryota; kingdom Viridiplantae; phylum Streptophyta; class Magnoliopsida; order Caryophyllales; family Amaranthaceae; genus Amaranthus; species Amaranthus palmeri. Next base: position 40,702 of record JAAKBH010000775.1, read on the forward strand.
AAAGGAAAGACCAAATGGCATGTTGAATCCCAATTCTCGACTTCAAGTTCTCTAATTTCGGGTACCAAAATTTTTTTTCTTGTTACAATTTTTTTAAAAATTTTTAGTTTGACATTCAATTTTGTAAAATTTATTTTTATTAAATTAAAATAAAAAAAATGAGATTTCAATCAAGAAAAAGAGTAAAAAAAATTGGGTGGAATGAAAAAAGGCATATATATTGGTGTTAAATCTGGGTATTTGACATTGGTATTATTTTTCGCAAATACTAATTTATTCTCTTTGTAAAGTCTAAAATAATTTGCTCTACAAAAAAGTCTAACTTTATTTGGTTTTGTTATTTGACAATACAATTTGTTTTAAGCTCTTTTCGAAATTGAAGTGACATTCTCGATTTCTGGCCCCTACTCTGTTCTGGCCCAATAAGTCTAACTGTATAAGTAAATAGGGCCTCCGTAAACTTTGCTCCGCCCCTATTCTGTTTTGTCCCAATAAGCTGGAAGACCTCTCTTAAATCTAAAGCTATACTATCAACAACTGAAGCGGAGTATTTGGTAGCTGTATAAGGCATTAAAAAATGATACATGGTTGCGGAGTCTTGTTATGGATCATTGTGTATCACAAGGTGTGACCATCATATTCTCAGAAGTTAAAGTGCTATTTATTTTCTCACTAAATTGTACTAAATTGGAAGGGAAAAATGACTTCAGAGGTTGAATAAGTTTTAATAGAGCGTTTTGAAGGTAACATGTCGTTTTTTCTTTGATTAAGGTTAACTAATATTTGGAAATGAAGGGGTAAAATAACAACTGAATTATTAAGCCATGTTTGTTCGCTCCTAATAACATCAAACATAAAAGCTTGTCAAAAAAAGTTAAACTCCTTTAATTGCCATTATTTACGATAAATAGAGTTATAGAGATGATTGTCTTCTGTTATTATTTCGTTTTTGTTTACTCTTTATCTTAAATTTGAGCTAAAAATGCTTATTTGAAAAATTATAGTCTTTTGAAATTTTTCTTTAAAGATATACTTATTTATTTTACAAAAACTTGGACGAGACCGTCCTATTCTAAGACGGGAGCTGGGCCGGCCCAATATTAGGCGCATGTAATACACGCGCGTGCCTTTTCCCTCCAAAATTCCGTTTCTTTTTTTTTTTGAAATTCAAATCTTTCCTTTCTTGATATGATTCTTGAGTAGACCACCATTATTACTCATTCCTTTCATAAATTTCTCTACTAAACTTTCCATATTCTCTCTCGAAATTTTAGTTTTCTGTTTTCATCATCCATTTTCATCTCCTTGCACTGTCTTCTTGCATCAGTTTCCTCCATTGTTAGCAATTGGTATCTTCTTATTTATTTTTTTTTTTAAAATAGATCTCACTGAATGCAAATATTTGCACAACATCAATTCATAATTGAACAAAGTAAAAGAATAATTGAAATATATAAAACTTCAATTTATATATTTTCGCAGCATATATATAAATAGCATAATTAAACATGTTAATCATGAAATAAAACATTTGAATGACATAATTGATCTTCCATTGCAGACATTCAAACTTCAATTTACAGAATTGAACATGTTAATCATAGAACTGAACACTTAAATGACAATTGATCTTCCATTGCAGACATTCAAACTTCAATTTAGAAAATTAAACATGTTAATCATCAAACTGAACACTTAAATAGCATAATTGATCTTCCATTGCAGACATTCAAACTTCAATTTAGAGATTTGAACATGTTAATCATAAAACTGAACACTAAAATGGCATAAGTGATCTTCCATTGCAGACATTCGAACTTCAATTTAGAGAATTGAACATGTTAATCATAAAACTGAACTCTTAAATGGCATAATTGATCTTCCATTGCAGAGATAAGGTTTTTGAAGTTTGAATGTAGATTTTCTTGAAATTAAAGAGAGAAGTGCAGAAATTTTTCGTAAAATTGGAATAGGAAATCTCATTTGATTTGTTTCAGTTTTTTCTCGCGTGAATTTGGGCGATTATTGAAATTGGTTTCTTAATTTTTTTTGTTTTGAATTTTGGTAATTTATATATTTAATTTTTTTCTTTTTTAATTGAATAAAAGAAGATGGGCTGGAATGTTTGGACCGTCTCATTCTAAGACGGTCTCGAACAAAACTGACTGTTATTTTAAATTTCACAAATTCTTGGCCGAGACCGTCTCAAGGTGAGACGGCCCAATGTCGCGGCCAATTTAAGGCGCGTGGCCTGCACGCGCGCGGGTTCCTCCAACTTTCCTTTTTTTTTTGGCATCTTTTAAACTTCTAATTTTGCAAACTTCCATTTCAGTTTTCAAAATCAAATTTAATTTCCTTCTTGATTCTTCTTCCTCCATTGTCCTTCTTGCTTCTTCTTCCTCCATTTTCGTTCTTCCTCCTTTTTCGTTGTTGCTGCACTTAGGTTGTCTTTCTCCATTTTCGTTCTTCCTCCATTACTGATAACGATTTTGTTTTTAAATCAGTTCATATATTAAAGTACTCGATTTTCATCTCTTGATAGTTAGTTCATTTTCATCTTAACATACTCAAATTATATATTAGAGTACTCAATTGTCATTTTAAGATAGTCAGTTTATATATCAAAGTACTCCTTTCGCCTCTTAAAGTATACACTTCACTTACTAAATTGCTATTTTAAAATACTCAATTGTCCTCTTAACATACTCAATTGTCCTCTTAACTTCTTAAATTGTTATGTTAAAATACTCAATTGTGCTCTTAAAATAATCAGTTCATATATTAAAGTACTCAATTTTCATCTTAAGATAGTCAATTGTTCTCTTATGCTATGTTTGGGAATAAGGATTTCATTTGAAATTATGGATTTGACTCAAAATTAGTATTTGGCAAATACTAGAATTTCAAATTTGGATTTGAGTCAAATCCACAATTGTTATCAAAATGATTTAAAAATGAGGATTTGAGAATGACATCCCAAACCTTGTCATTCTCAAATTCTACATTCATGATTTCATAATTGAAATCATTAATTTTAAATAAAATGCTAGTTCCCAAACACAACCTTAAAGTATTCAGTTGTCATCTTAAGATACTCATTTTATATATTAAAGTACTCAGTTGTCATCTTAAGATAGTCAGTTCATATATCAAAGTATTCATTTCTCCTCTTAAAGTATACACTTCACTTACCCAATTGCTATTTTAAAATAATCAATTGTCCTTTTAAAATGCTCAATTGTCCTCTTAAAATACTCAATTGATATGCTATACAATCCATATTTGTTTAACTTGATGTAATGTTATAATGTTAACTTCTTAAATTGTTATGTTAAAATACTCAATTGTCCTCTTAAAATAATCAGTTCATATACTAAAGTACTCAATTTTCATCTTAAGATAGTCAATTGATGTAATGCTATACAATCCATCATTTCCATCTCAAATTCACCATTATCATCTTCATCAAGCGTCAAATCTGAAAATTTTTTGAGTAATTTCTTCACCATTATGAATTAGATATATAAATCGTTCGTCATTAATCTCACTAAAACATACGTTTTCGTCAAATTCACCTTCAATTTCTTCGTGCTCTGTTCTCAATGCTTGTAACGTCATTTCCATGTCAAATTCGCTCATAAAATCTTCCATTGCAGACATTTTTGAGTAATTTCTTGAAATGAATGAATGAATTGCAGGAATTCCAAACAAGATTGAGAGAAATTTGCAGATTATTCTTACCTTTTTTTCATTCGTGGTTGGCGGTTTTAAAATGGGAAGTTTTGATTATGGAAGTTTCCTAATTTTGATCTGAGTTTAAAGGAGGAAGGAGGAAGGTGGGTTGGGCCGTCTCAGCCTGAGACGGTCTCGGCCAAGACCGGCTGTTTAAATTTTCGTGCTAATCCAACAAAAAAAAGAGTAAAGACTGCATAGACCCGGCCCATTAGTGAACCAGAGTCAAAATAGCACAGAATGAAAAAGAATACTGGATCCGTGAATGGGCTACAAACGAAAACCCTAGACCAATTTCCTCTAATAAAAACCCTAGAACCCCTTCGTTCATTCTCTGCTGCCTCTCCTCTTCATTCTCTCGCCACCAACGAAAACCCCAATTCCAAAATGGTAAAGTCTTTAACTTTGAAATGTATCTGAATTCGACATTTATTTGTTCAAATAACTGATCAACGAATTATTACTTTAAAACTAATGTTTTTGGTTTTTGGTTTTTGTTTTTGTTTTTGTGTGATGTAGCCGTTCAAGAGGTACGTAGAGATCGGAAGGGTTGCTCTTGTCAACTACGGCAAAGAGTATGGCCGCCTTGTGGTCATCGTTGATGTCTTGGATCAGAACAGAGTACGCAATTTCTCTCCTTATTTTGTTCATCATGAATCCTGGTTTAAAATGTTTTATTGTGGTGAGCTGATTTAGGGTATTTTGATGTTGAAAGAGTTTAAATTTGAGTTTATTTTGTTAGCATAGGTGGATTTTTGTTGATTTAGGTTGTTTTTATGATTAATTAGTATTTTTATATTGATGAATTCATGCTTAATTTGTGTGAATCGGGACTTCTTGTTTCACCTTGTTGCTATGTTTGGATGGGAAGAAACGAGGGGAAGTAAAGTGAAAAAGAGTTTGTGTACATTTATTTAAGATTTTTTTTCTTCTTCAACATTTCAACCTTTTCAGGAAAAAGAGTTGGTGTACTTCATTTAGTAAGAAAAGGGGAAAGGGGTGAAATGAAGGGCTCAGGAGAATTGAATGGAATAATCTCACATATTTCATTTACTAAACCTTTCTAACAATGGAGATTTGGAAGAAAACACATCTCCATTTCCTTCCCCTTCTCTCCCAATCCTTCTTATACAAATATGTTGGACTTTCCTTGGATTCTAGTGTTGATATGGACAATAAAAGTGAATTTAATGTTTGATTGCAGAGTAGTATATTGTTTTGGCTTTGTCACTCCACATTAGACATTTGGGTTTTAAAATATAAAATTGTCTGTAGGTTTTACTTTCATGTTATTGGATCGATGTTTGTGCAGAATACCAATGAGAATGTCTTGTGTTCCATAGCTACTAACCCGGTAGTTTCAGTTTGTATTTTGAATTCTGATTATATTACTATAAATTGTTCATATAGGTTCTAGTTGATGCTCCTGATATGGTCAGAGGTCAAATGAACTTGAAGAGGCTGTCTCTGACTGATATTAAGATTGATATTGAGAAGGTGCCAAAGAAAAAGACACTAATTGATGCAATGGAGGCTGCTGGTAATGTTGTGTGGTGCATGTACCACTTTTCTTTTCCCAATATGTATTATGTGCATTTTTTTATACTGTTATTATTGGTGTAGATGTGAAAAACAAATGGGAGAACTCTTCATGGGGTAGGAAACTTATTGTCCAGAAAAGGAGAGCTGCACTCAATGACTTTGACAGGTTCAAAATCATGTTGGCCAAGATCAAGGTTTGTGTTCATTGAAGGACTTTATTTCGTTCACTCTTTTATTGCCATTTTTAGCAGTTTTTCATTTGAGTAAGCCTAGCTCCTGAAAAAGAACTGGAGGATATTATTATGGAGGTTGTGGTGGTGTTTCATTACTTACGTTATCTGTGCTTTTGTTGAGTTCCCTTATTTGTTGGTTGACTTGGTTCTGTATTTGGGGTAGACTTGATGATTAACCGAGCAATAGAAACTTTGATTAGTGAACATTCTTACTCGACACCCGTCTACAAATCCGTGACTTGGTTCCGTATTTGGGGTAGACTTGATGATTAATCGAGCAATAGAATCTTTGATCAGTGAACAGTCTTACTCGACACCCGTCTACAAATCCATACATTTTTAGGCATATGCTCTTTATTAGTGAACCATTGTTCCACTTTGTGTTGCTTTACTATGAGCTTCTTGTTGATGGTGGTTTGTAGGTTTTTTGTTTTTTTGGCGGTCTTGTCGTACTTGTGCATCTTGAGATTTTAATGGTTTTTGTTCTAGGATTATAATTAAGTTTTCTCAAAAGCAGTAGTGTCCTAAATACATGTTGAATCATGGGCTCATATTGTTGTTTGGCAATCACAGAAAGCTGGAGCAGTTAGGCAGGAGCTTGCAAAGTTGAAGAAGGAGGCTGCTTAAAATGTTAGGATTCAAGATTTTGTTGTTTTGGTTTTTGGCTTTGGATATTTCAAGTTCAGAAAAAATTTTGAGAAACATTGCTGTTAGTGGTATTCAATTAAATGGGTTTACGCTGGGCTTTGAATGTGTTATTATTTACCTATCATTGCTATAACTGAATTTTTTTGGTTGAGTATGACCATTTTTAGTATATCGTACGTACAAATTTGTTGTGGTTAATTTTTGTTTAAATTAGTAAAAAGTTATTTTCAATTAGTAAAATTAAGTTAAGATTACTACTCATAAATTAATTTTTATTAGTAAAATTTAGTTTCAATTTATAAAAATTAGTTGAATTAGTAAAATTTGTTGAATTAAACATGTTCTAGGTTAATTATAATTTATAGCTATTTCAAATGTTAGTCGATTCGAAAATTCAGACCGAAATTGAAAGCTGTTCAACCCATAAATGTGTTTCTTTTTGAGGTTTATAGAACTGAGCCAAAGTTGCACCCAAATTGATTGAAAATTGAAAATGGGAAGAATGAACCTGAACTGCGATTGATTTTTATTATTGACACATGACTGTTCATCGAGATTACGCGAACTAGATTGTGATCGAACAAAGTCATACACACGACCCAAATAATGCTCGAAATCGAACTCGATTGGGCTAAAACTGACTTAACCCGAACTAATGCTTAATCGAACGACTATAAACTTAAGCCACTTTTTGACGTAGAAGTATTATAGACTAATATTCAATCATCTTATTAGTTAATCTAATAAAATGATAGATATTTCATAAATTAAATACATGGTTTCTTATATTTATAAGTAATAATCAAAATTGATTTGCATTTTAACTATTTTTCCCTTAAGTAAAGACAATCTTGTAATCAATTAAAAAAAGATTTTTTGAAAGAATCAATTAAAAAAAAAAATTAGCAACTTAATATGATATCAACTCGAACGACAGAAGTTAGTAACTCGTAGCCGAATTTTACTTGAAAAAAAATACCCGAACCCGATCTGTAACCAATAACCGATGACAACCCGAGACTGAACTGATGCAAATCCGATAACTCGCATAACTGATCATCAACTGAACCGTGACTAACCAACCCGACCCGAGTGCCACCCGCCACAACACTTATTCGAAAAATGACCGATTCGAAATCCAACCGCACCGAAAAACACTTTCTGAAATCGATCTGATTAATCGAACTAACACCTCTAATTAGGGGTTAACACTGGTCCAAACCCAGACTGGATCGGAGCGGAACCGGTTGGACCAGAACAAGGGCGCAACTTAGTTAGGAGCGGTAGGGGCTTCGCGCCTCCGAGATGTTCGGCAAATTTTTTTAGTATATAATCGTCATTTTATATTTTTTATAATTTCAACCCAAAATAAGAGCAACACAATTAAAGGAAGACAATAACTGAAACAAAATAGAAAAAATCTTATAATTATTAGTAGAGTATCAAATTAGGAATGAAATTATCATTTAACAATTGGAAAAAAGAAATGAAAAAGAAGACAGTGATTGGGAGAAATCTTCAAAATCAAAAAATAAGCTTATCGTACACAATTGAAGAATAAAGGTTTGTACTACCTCCTATTCAGCCTAAATGTCCCATCTTTTTTTTTGCACTATTCACTCATCACTCTTAATTTGTATTTTACTCTTAATTTATAAGTTAAAACATAGTCATGTGGGATCTTATTTGAATCGTCTCAATACAAGAATTATTAATATCAAATTTTTATAATTTTTAATTAAGAATAATTTGAGATATTAAGGGTTAAAATATTGCCTCGGCAAGTGTGAAAAACTAAATGGGACATTTAAGCTGAATAGGAGGGAGTATTATATTTTAAATTGAATTTTCTTATCTTTATTTAATAATTAGTTTGAATTAGTGATTACTTGAATCACTAAAAACCCATATAATAAAACAATCAAGTATGAAGATAGTGAAGACAATATATCGTAAGGAAATAGGCAACGATTATTTTGTTGATAGTTTAGTAATAAACATTAAGAGACAAATAGCAACAACATATAGTGTCAATGAGATTATAAATGATTCTAAAATGTTAAAAGAGCGTCGAGCTTTACATAAATTCAAAATTTAAGTTATGATTTTTGTTTGTATTGATTAGCTACATTGTAGTAGAATTCAATTTTTATTTTTGTTAACTTCGACGTGAGTTTAGGCATCAATATCATGTTTGGGTTTGACATTGTGAGGAGGGAGTTTACAAAAAAAATAATGTTGAGGATGTCAATAATGTGGCCGATGTTAATGGGTATGAAACAGATGAAGAGATTGTCGATGAGGATGTGAATCGTGTTGATGAGATGTTGGAGGAAGTTGAGGATGAGCTAGGATAACATCCTCGTGTTTTTGACTTGTTGATAGAGGCTTCTCAAAAGCCTTTGTACCTTGGATTTACAAAGTTCACCAAACTAACAGCACTGTTGACAAATTTTAACATTAAGTCAAAGTTCAATTGGAGTGACACTAGTTTCACAATGTTATTAGAAACGTTAGGTGAGATGCTTCCCAAGGGAAATGAACTTCCAAAGTCGACATTTTATGCCAAAACGCTCATGTGTCCTTTCGGCTTGGAGTGCCAGAAGATTCATGCATGTCAAAATGATTGTGTATTGTATCATAATGAAAACGAGAACTTCGAAGAGTGTCCAAGGTGTGGGTTATCCCGTTACAAGCGTAAAGGGGCTCGAGATGCTAAAGGGCCACCGGCTAAGGTATTAAGGTATCTTCCAATATTACCTAGATTCAAGCGCTTGTTTTCTATAAAGAAAGATGCGTTAAATTTGAGGTGGCATGAAGATAGGGTGAAGAAAGATCACTTGCTCACACATCCATCTGATTCTCCGAAGTGGAAGAGTATTGGTAGGTTGCATAAGATTTCTCACTTCCGATTCCAATGCCAGAATGGACCCTTGAGAAACTACAAGACGCCCAAGGTAGTTTCGTCACATGGCTATATGTTTGGGTCCGATTCATATCCAAGGTAATAATCATTTGTATCTTATTTATTTTTATTATTTTAATTGCGTGCTTACACTAATTTAATTGTATAAATTGAAATAGCAAAAGAGTCTAAAGGGCTCTAAAAGATCTCTCTCAAGATTGCAAATGGCTGCACACATGTGCATCTCGCATGTGTGAGGAGGACCTAATCGTTCTACCCCTATAGAAGAAAAACTTATGCTTTATTAAGGAGCCTTTTGTAATTATTGGTCGTAGTGACAATGGGAAATTTTTGAGAGGACAAATGTTGAATGCGGCTCTTATCCATGCCTACATGATGTGATGTTCATTATCTTACAATGTAGGCATTATTGTTTATCTATTTTAATGACCTAATTACTGAAATATTTTCTTATTCATGAGTTTAGTGTGGCTTACAAGAAGCTAAATTGCCTCGAACCTCCAATAAATTTTGGATGGATTTGTCTTGAAACGATTTCAAGTAGTAAAAGCGTAAATGATCCAGATAACGTCAAAGCATACATTGAGTATTACATTAATATTATTACATGCATTGATATATAAATAGTTATACTTTTTCCATGCATTTTAGTTTAATGAAGAAAGTCCGTGGAGAAGTGGGATCTATAGTGAGAGCCACATATCCGAATTGAAGAGCAGTAAAGGTACACAACACTATTCGAAATACGTTTTATTTACGCGTTTTTGGCACTTTCTCGCATCAAGCAGTTAAAACTTGGTTTGTTTTGCATTAAATTTGGCACACAACATTATTTGATATATATTATTGTGTTAAAATGGTGCGAATCGAAAATAATAGTCATATGCTTGAAATTACGTGTTAAGTTGCGATTTTAAGGATTTTTAAGCGTTTTTGGCATTTTCGCGTATAAAGTAGCTCAAACGTTGTTTGTTTTTGCATAAAACTTGGCACACAAAGCTATTTGGTATATATTATTTTATTGAAATGGTTAGAATTAAAAATAATAGTCATATGCTTGAAATTACGTGTTAAGTTGCGCTTTTAAGGTTTTGAAGCGTTTTTGGCACTTTCGCGCATAATGCAGCTCAAACTTAGTTTGTTTTACACGAAACTTGGCACACAACCCTATTCGGTATATATTGTTGTGTTGAAATGGTTAGAATCGAAAATAATAGTCATATGCTTGAAATTACGTGCTAAGTTGCGATTTTAAGGGTTTTGAAATTTTTTAGCATTTTCACGCATAAAAGTAGCTCAAATTTGTTTTGATTTGCACGAAACTTGGTACACAACAATATTTGGTATATATTATTGTGCTAAAATGGATAAAATCGAAATTAATAGTCATATGCTTGATATTACGTGATAAGTTGGGTTTCTGGCACTAACATATATATTTTTTCTTAATTCAATAGTAAAAACATTCTTATTTGTATGTTGTTTTTAAGCTCATTTGTGTCTTATACTGGGGGTTAAAAATAAGTGGGTTACAAGTAACACATTATTTGTATCGCGGCTACTACATTCTCAAATATATGGATAGTCTCATTATTGATGCGGGTAAGTATTTGTTACATTATTAAATTATAATATTATATATATACTATTGGTAAATGTATTATATAAACATTTTAATTATTTCATAAAAGTTTATAGGTTTTATACGACACTTAGGAAAACACGCACTTTGAGAGATATGAAAATGCGCGAACTGAATGACAAAATTGTCGTGTATCTTGCTAATTTATGTGCTTCGTAACTATATAATTAGTTTTGATTTAAGACTTTTGTATATTGTGTGTGTGTATACACACGCACACACACGCAACCAAATTATACTTCATATATCTTTTATTTGTTGCTCTTGTTTAAAATCAGAGCATAAAAGCCATTATATGTTGCATTTTTTTGAGAACTGCAACATATAGTGAGTGACTATATGCTGCGATTTCCCTAGAATTGCAAGATGTAGTCTTTTTTTTTTCTTTTTTTTTTTTTAATATAATGATAATACACACCATATAAAAAAAAATATAAGAACATTCTTTGAAAAAATTACCCAGATTAATCTAATATTTTCCTGAGTATCCTATAATGATCCCAACTTTTGATTAAACATTTATAATCTTATGTATATGGAGTGCTTGTTAAGAATACACCAAGCTAAGTTTTAACCTATATAATAAATTATTTTTTAATAAAATAAATAAAAAAAGTACTTAAAAATTAATTATAATAAAAGTAAAAATAAAAAATTAAAAGATAAATCAAGTAAGATTATTCTTTCATTTTAAATTTTATTTTTTAATAATTTTGATTTTTTGATTTTATTTTTTTAACCAATTAGCCTAGAAATACCGATCAATATTTGAGCAATAATGTTTTTGAGCAAGTAAATCTAAAGTTAAAATTATTTATGGTTAATGAAAAGATGAGATTATTGTAGGAAAATCAACGAAAAGTTTAATTATTTTGGATAATTTTTTCTATACCTTTTCAAGTAAAGAATTTTGCAATATAGATATCAGACATGAATAAATATGTAATAGCCTGTCGAAGTTGGAGGCATAAACTGCATTATGAGTACAATTTCGTTTTTGTGTTATAGTTTCCAAGAATAAAGCTACCTCTAGTCTAATTTATTGTAAAAAAGTCAAAGATATAAACATTACTAATAAATAAACATCATTATTGTGGGTTGAAGAGAAAATTTTTATTGAAAATTTAACACGTAAGCAATTTTAAAAAAAATAACATCAGACAGCAATGTTTATTTTAGTATTAGTTAGCATATATAATTTGATAATCAAAAATTCCTAATCAGGCTAATTTATAATCTCACAATTTGATAATTGTAATTATGAAGAATTATTTCTATTAATGGTTGTCGGTTGACTACCACCACCATTTCTCCATTATGATAATACATATCTAAAATTGCATTAATAAAAGTTTGGAGTAAGAACTTCACCTCTTTCGTTTACAATAACCATTTTCGGTGGCATCACCAAGGATATTTGTCTCCCACATTACCAGGTTTACTCTCTTTCAATTTATCTCTGTCTTATGTTAATTATTGGGTTTTTAAGGGTTCCTTATAAATTGAAATTAAAAGAAAAATGATCAATTTTTGAATTTTTTTTAATATTTTTGATTGTAAATACGAACAAAATTGTTTAATAAAACTCAGATTTCTGCTATCGAAAAATCAGTAATACCAAAATTCATGATTGTCTCAGTAACAACATTCATTTTGTGTACAAATTTTTTAATTGAATGTTTTAGGTTTTTAGATTATACCAAATTTTAAACGGCTTAAAAAAAGGATCCTTGTGTGAGTGATTTTTATAGGTCTTGTGAATCTGTTCATGAATTTTTATTTATTGGTAACAGTGATCATTATTAAATGATGGTAATGTTTTGAATTTTTTTTACATTTGTTGGGAAATCTACTTGAAAGAATGAAAATCATCTATTTTTCTTCACGAAATTCATTCTGATCCATTACCAATTGGAATTGTAGTAGTAAGTGGTGATGGAAGATTGTGAAGAAAACACAAAATTGAAGATGAGAGCTTTATTGCGTGAACAATTTGATGAGAATTAAGATTTAAACTCATTTTAATTACCGCCTTTAATACCACTAACCAAACACCTAGTTAGTACTTTATGGTAGTCATGCTCATAGATGTTCATTCGGGTCATCGGGTTATTTTCGGGGTCAAGTGTTTAGGGTCGGTTTAAAATTGGGTGTTGTCTCCATTGGCTTTTAGAGTTTTTACCCAAATCGGGTCAAGTTGGGTTCAATTACAAGGTTGGGTAAATATCAAATTATCGTATCTATTTTGAACACCTTATTCTGGTATTATGCTTCCAAAATGTTACAGGTGATATCATGTTGTTGCTTTGTTGCTCTTTCTGATAGTGCTTCATCCGTATGAATGAGGCAATGACCCTGCTTCATATAATAGTTTTCTTTTGTCTCCTCCAATCTCTTAATGCAACCACCAAAAATGTCAGTCTTTTCTTCAGACTTTGCTGACCTTAATCTAAGTGACTAGTAGTGCTGATATTGGTTTCTCTTCCTTATACAACTAAGTGGCCACCAACCTAGGCTCGTTTTCGCTTCTGAGCTTTGATCGATGGACTGGCAGTATTAGTCTGGGATAGTGGTTTTATTGGCTTATATTTTGAACTCATCCTTGTTTAGAAAGGAGAAGAATAATAAATTTTATTTTCATTTTTTTTCCTTCCTTTCTTTTCTGTTCCAGGGTGGTTATAGATCAAAGTTGTAATGATGAAGTTAACCTTCAGGAAATGCTAGTTTCTTAAAATAAAAAGGGTTTATTTTATGTAGCTGGTTCAATCTTTTGGTGTGAAGTATTGAAAGGATAGCTTTGCATTGAGCTCTCTTATCTACTTTGCATGTGACCTTTTGTACTATGTGGAAGTTCAAAATACATCATATTTGATATTGAATGTTCAAAATATTACTAATGCAAAGAATTAATAGACAAAGTTGTTGAAGTTTTGATATTATACTCAACCTAGAAGTGGTACCTATTTTCATATGATTGTCATTCTCATTATATATTTTATTAACATTTTATCTCCATTTTCCTCTTTCTTTCTGTTTTTTCTACTTGCAGTGTATGCGTATGCAAAATGATAAATTGATTTAGTGCTCAACATTCTAGAGACAGTTCAAGATCAGAGATTATAAGGACTAACTAACAAAGCACTTAATTTATGGAAACATGAAAATAAGATGGTAACTTCAATAAGTTGCCTTTTTTGGATTCACCATGACATTGAGTTGCATATACTGGGCAATAATGTATCCGAAATGAGAAGCTAATATGCGTCCCTTGCTGTAAATGGACGACTGAAAGCCATATCTTAAAAAAATTGTTAAGAGAACTTATTCTAACACAAGCACTTTGCAGCTCCTCTAGTTTCCATTTGTCAAATGGTCAAAGTCTTCATAGATGCAGACTGAGATCAAAGTGGTTAACATCACCATTCTGGTCTCTATCAAGATCTATGATTACTGGTATGGGACGGTCGAGTTGATCTATCAGAGGCATTAAAGATGCTTCACTAGTTGCTTCTGGCCTTTGTGATGCAATATGTTGTGCTGCTTGAATCAGTTGCGTTTGGATAGGAGGTCTCCATGCCTCAAAACCTTGTATGCTTCTCTGCATCAGAAGGCGGCTGTTTCTTCCCCTAGTTGGCTGAGGTGGTGACGGAAGTAATTGACGAAAGGGATTGAAGAGCAGATTCCTTTCTCTTAGTTGCCGAGTATGCTCTGTTGGTCGTTGGCTATTGTTGTTTATTGCTGCTTCTAACATATGACTGTTAACATGATGCCTAATTCCCTCAACATCAACTGAGGTGAAACGACATTGTCGGCAAAAGAATTGGGCTATATATACTTGTCTTTGCTGTGTGGGCTGACCATTGCGAGTCATGATTAGCCTAGTAAGAAGAGGAACAAAGAAGGTAAGAGTAATCTTTAAATTTATTACATTGCTTGATGACTAGCAGTTGCTATGAGCTTAAATAATCATAGATCGTTGATATTTTTTCCTGAGCATGAAATAAGTGTGCAATTATTATTTCATTCCAAATCTGCTCTTCTTCTGATCAAATAAACAAGAAAATCAATGGTTGAAAACTGAATTGCTGCACTCATTGTCAACCTGTGTAGGTCATCTATGTAACTGTTGTCGGGGGAGCTTTTAGGACGTTTTCTACGTGTTGGAAGGAGTTGCAAGTGGGTGACAAGAAAATTTCTGTCACGATGTGAAGTTTTGTGCAGATCTTGCATTAATATGTATGGAAAAAGTAGGAAAGATGACCGCTGCATTAGGAGCCATGATGACAAATCAATTACTCAGGTGAAACGGCTGAAGCAGTGCGTTGACCTATTGGATTGCTTTAGCTGTTGTGGCGACAGGTAATTTAAGATGAAATGGCATTATATTACTTTACAACAGTTAGCATTTAAAGATTTTACCAGTTACTGATATTGCAGTCATACATGCGGAGAAATAAATAAAAGCTTTTATTGAATACTGACAAATGCTTTGGTGTATCCAATGTATTGAGCGTGACATCAAATAATTGATAGAGGTCGCTCAAGTTTTATGAAATACTACTCATAAGGAAAAATCGAAATCGTGAAACTTTGAGACCGACCTGTGCTGATAACTTTCTGTTCTCTATTTCATATATATTGCTGATATAGTTCATTTCTGCAGTTGCAGATGCTATCTACATGTGCATCTTCATGCATGTTCTGCATATATTTTTGTATATGTACTGTGTAGACAAAGTGTGTGTGCGTGTGCGTGTGCACCCACTTGTAAAGTACACACGTCTCCTGCTAAAATCAAAATGCAAGGATATTGAGGAGCTTCTAGCCCAATGCAATTCCTTTAAATACTAAAAAGTTTAAATTTTATATTAAAAGACAGAATAACGTAAACAACGTCAAAAGTAATACTTTCCTAATACACATCGAATCTAACTTACATTTCTTCTATATAGTCCATTTTTCAGTTTCCTTTTACATGTTTATGTGTGCAAGCGCGCGCACACACACACACACTTAATATGTGTATATATGCATGAATATTGGCAACTCGGCATCGATGTTCACATGTGTTATATGTGTGAGTTCATAGATGCATGAACACATACATAGACATACATACACATTTTACGACACGATGGTTGAGGGCATAGGCGTCTATATTGAGACCATAACATAAAGGTTATTGAGTTCACTGAGACAGAAATATAGGTGGAAATCACCCATATTGACCATAGACCTAGATCTTAATAATCTCAAATTTCCATTCTCTTGAATGATTATCTTTTACGGCCTTGATAATACAATCCTCAAACATCCGTTCTTTTGGTGGAATTATTAGGAATGTAACCTTATATACTTTTAACCTAAATTAATCTTGGTATCAAACTTTTGTTTTATTACCAAGTTTATAAAGTTATTTAATTCAAAGTTCATTTAGCCCAGTTTTAATGAGAAGCCTTTCTCTATATAGATAATTTATGCAATTTATCAATCCATACTTGAATTATGGTCAAATCCTCGACCCTAGAAGCTAATCTACTCATTCATCATAGATCCAGACATGAACGTAACCATAAAACCCTAATTATGCTTAGGAATGACAGCTTAGTCAGAATCAGACCCTAGTCAGACTTGATCCAAGGAAAATAATTCGATTCGAGTCCGAGGATAAAGTTATCCGACTCCGACTCCGACCTTACGGCTCGAGTCCGAGTTAGAGATGGACCGAGGTTGGACCTTATTAAAAATCCGACACTCCGACCCAACTCAGACCCTGAAGGAAATTCGACTTTGAATTTGACTTTTACCCAATATTTTGTTTCCTTTAAAAATCTAGACGTGACTAATTCAAGCTCTCTCTCATACTAATTGTAATTTTCATTTTGAAAAACTACTTGGTATTTTTATTTAGATTAATCAATCAAAATACGACAAATTAGATAAAGAGAAATAAAATAGTATTAGGACTATTTCTCTTGTTAAACTTGAATTCAAAGTAACATGTTAATTAAACAAATTATGTTGGAGGTAGGTATGGGGGGACGAGGAGAGAAAGTCCACAATGTAAGTTGGAAGGCAAAGATGGCTTTGTAATCTTTCAGCTTTTGGAGTCATTAGGGTATATGTATTCGCCATCACTTATAAACGGAGGAGATGAAAATATTTTTCAACTCTAATTTGTCAAAATGTAAAGAAGACTTGAATATGCCATTTTGTTCATTTTATCAAATAATAACAATGAGCTTTTTTCTCTGTTCATTTCCTTACATTACCCTTTGTTTATCTTTTTCTGCCTTCCTTTCCTTCTTGGTTATCCTTTCTTTAACTTCTTACAATCTTTTCTCACCTTTAATTTTTTTTCCCATTTATTCTCTTATTTGTCTCTCTTCATTAAAAAAACCATTGATAACTTCTCTTTATGTAATTTTGCATTTCTCTTCTTTTTCTGGTTGTCTAATTTCATTTTTGCTCCCCGGTTAGTCCATGTCTATTATTTATATCATGTAGGATAATGTGGACTCAACTGTGTTATAGACAAAGAGTATAATCTTATACAGTTAAAGGTAGGGCTGTTCAAAACTACCCGACCCGCTTGACCTGACCTGCCGACTCGCAGCATAAATGACCGGTCAATTTCTAAAAAAATTGCAAATTACGGGTCGGGTCAGGGGCCGAAATTCTTAAGGAAGCGGGTACCCGGTGACACGCTAAAAAAAACAAATACACTTTTTAGGGTTTTTCAAAGGCTGTTTTACTTTTCAGTTATTCACTTGTGTTCTTTTACTTGCACAAAGCGCCGTTCCTCAAACAATTTCACTTTCTCTTCTCAATTTCTACATCTTCTATCTTTTCAATTTCTACATCTTCTTCAATTTTCTCTTGTCATCTTCTCAATTTTAGTTTGTCACTTGTGGTGTTCTTGTATTCGTGGATTTTTCATTCGTTCTCAACTCTCAGGTATCAGGTATTCTTTGATTCGTTTTAGGGTAAACACTATAAATCCTCAAAATCATCACAAGATGAACCGAAAGATTATGTATCTGGAAGGTCTTTGGCTACTCTGAAGCAACAGATGATTTTGATAGATCAAGCAAACTTAGACATTCTATTGGCATGAAATCAGTGGATAGTGCTACAAATGGATTTCCTAGCAATTTGTTGAAGTCACCGCCACCTATAGTTTTTGCTAAGTATCATTGCTAACAATTTATTGGGTTTGTTTCATATGATTTTTTTCATATAATTTTTGTTATATTTTTCTTAATTAATAAAACAAACATATTTTTATGGGAGAAAAACTTAAAGAGTTGTTTGGTACTTGGATTGATTAAAAGTGTAAAACATAGAAAGCAAAGCTTTTCAGAATTCTACTTCACATAACGTTCATGAAGCTGTTTTATGTAGATTTCCTATAAATTATCCTTATTCTACTATCAAATTTCTGCTTAAACTGCACATAATTAACAATACAACCTGCCCAAAAAATAAACCGGGCACCCGGTGTCCCGACCAGATTTATCCGGGTACCCGAAATTCGGGTACTCGCATTAATTGGGCCGGGACACGGGCCGTTAAAATAGGTACCCGACTAACCGGGTACCCGAAACGTCGGGTACCCGCCAGTGAACACCCCTAGTTAAAGGTGTACAAAACTATGCATAAATATAGTGGAAAACATATTCAATCTAATGTTTATGGGTTTCCTTATATATAATCGTCTTCATCCATTTTATAGATTTATAGTGCAATAAGCAATTCCCATTGATATTATGTTAATGGTCACGGTGGTGCAATATGGAGTATTGCATTTGGCGTGCTTCACAATATCGGCCACTCCTATCCAATTTCCATTGAACCAAACCAAAATGCGGGTTTTTGGACTAGTATGATTCAACTATCATCAGATTGTAAGATTTTAAAACTTTTAGGGTTCATCCAATATGATACGACACGACTTTGTTTTGTACTACACATAATGTTGTGTGAAACTCGGTTTGTGGTGAGCTTCATTTGGTTATTTACAACTCCACACTTGAAAACGAAAACACAAACTTGTATTTTTATTTTTAGAAATATGTGAAAGATGCCCTTTAACTTCTAAAGATTTTAGAATATTATTTGAGCATTGGATATGCTGATTAATTACTAGTGGCATTTTGTGGCCAAATGTGTAGTTTGACAAACATTCCAAATTTGAACTAAAAAACAAATAAGTGACTAGTTTCTTATGACCCTTTATCCTATTGTTGAATTTCTTATTTTGCTTGTTTCTATATTTTAAGATCATTTCTTCCTCATAACACTCTCCTAAACAAAGTATTTCTGCATTTTCCATAATCGCAATTCTTGTCTGAAAAAGTAGATTTTGAGCAAATAATAAGTGAATATCTCTTTGGCGTCTGTATGAAGCCCATTCATTGTGACATAATTCACTTGTTAATTCACTTTTTGAATTCGCTATTCGCTCAAAATGGTCCAAACATATCCCAAAATCGACCATAATTCATTTTTAGCGATTTGTGATTCGTTGAAGATTAGCAAATCATGTGACATGGAGCCCATTAGTTGGTTAAGGTTCATAAGTAAGAAAATTGTGTCATGTCTTCTGCATCAGTTGAGTAGTTAGATTCCGGAATTAATTGTGATGCTATTAGTTGCATATGATTGTACGTAAGACAGGCATTACGAACTTGTAAGTCGTATTCTTCCTCTTTCATTATCCTTGTGGGTTATAAATGTGACATTAGCTTCCATGTGGCAGAATTGTAATCTCGTTTATAGTTTCCCATTTTGCTGCACATTCACTGCGTTAAAATCTTGATGATCTTGAAAATACTATGATAAGACTTCATGTCTTTCCCATCCTGACCTTTGCCTTCTATAAGTTTCTTCTCGCTTTGGATCTCATTCATGTCTTTGAAATGTGAAATTCAATATTTTTTCTGGATCATTCTCCTTTTCAAATTTCTCTATCTATACCTAGAAGAGTGTACACATCATCTTTTATTGACAATATTAAATTTTCTTATTGACATCTTGGTTGGCATGGTATTTTAAAACACTGTTAAAGGTATAGCCAGAGCCGTGATGGTTTTAGCGTGATCTGTTTTCACTAGGTATGATATATAGGTTGTAACCATAATTGATAATTCTATGCTTATTTTACGGATGTCACTATGGTATTTCACTGTTCACATATAGAATTATTTTTGATGATGCAATAATTTTTTTATTTTATTTATTTTTTTTTTTACTTTTATAGAATGGACATTCCCACTCTCAGGTTTGAGTCCATGATACAAACTTGTCTTCTCTTTGAGAGTTGTAGTACATCTTCCATTTCTTTCTCTCATCAATGGATGGGGTTTGTTTAAAGTGTAAAAATATGGTTTCGGTCTTGATAATGGTCGAAAAGAGGATTTGTGGTCAATGCAGTTTATTTTTTAGTTAAGAATCAAGACAAGAAACTACTGGAATCGTATCTAAAATTGATGGTTTTCTATGTCAAAATATACATATGGTAACTTCATATTGACGCTGTGACACATATGTTAACTTTATACTGACACATATGGTAACTTTCATACTGACATATCCCTGATCATTAGGGAAAAAGTTTTTGGCTGGAGGAAGGGAGAGCAAATAAGAAATCCTTTAGGGCTTTATCAGTTTGATCTTAGGTAGCTCTATTATTGATCATTTTCAATGATACTTTTTTATCCGTATCATGTTCTATTTCGTGTAGTTTGTATCCAGATTGCTCTGTTATGCAGCCTTTATTAGAGCACTTCTCTAAAAAAGCCAATTAGATGGGTGAAGTATTAAGTATCAAGTGTCAATATGTGATAAATGAAAAAAAAAATTCTCATAGCTCAGTGGTTGAGCATACAATATGTCTACTAGTGACCACAAGATTAACTTTTGGGTAACACCAATTGGATCAATACCTGTCTGTATTAAACCACTAATAAGTTATTATGTCTAGTTAGTCTGCTCGTATTTATGCATTTTCTCTTCTCCTATTTTTTTACATGATGCAACAACACTCTAGCTCCCAGCCTATAGTTAAGGTACTTCTGTCTAGATTTATATATATATATATATATATATATATATATATATATATATATATATATATATATATATAATATATATATATATATATATATATAGGAAGAAGTTTCAGTGAGAACCATCCTTATATGAGAACCGTGAGAACCAATCAGCCTTACAAAAAATGTTACTTTTTACTAAAAAGGTGTTACTTATGGGCAAAAAGATGTTACTGTATTTTATGATACTATTGGGCAAAAAAGTGTTACTTTAAGAAAAAAATTCTGAAAAAAACACAGAAAAAGGTGTTACTTTTTACATAAAAATGTGTTACTTTTCGAAAAAAACGTGTTACTTTATTTTTTGAAAAAAAATATTTTTTTCTAAAAGTAACACTTTTTATGCTAAAAAGTAACAGCTTTTTTTTAAAACAAAAGTAACATTTTTTAGTTCAAAAGTAACACATTTTCTATATAAAAGTAACACATTTTTATCAAGGCGATTGGTTCTCACGGTTCTCATATAAGCTTGGTTCTCACTGGAACTTGACCCTATATATATATATATATATATATATATATATATATATATATATATATATATATATATATATATATATATATATATATATATATATATTTATGATCACACATTCTCAAAAGCTTATATAAATTATTCTAACTTCACACTATACATGTATTAGGGGACTAAAGGTCTGTTTTGCCTAATTTATTTCTTATTTTTATTGAGTTAAAACACATTCTGTTCAACAATAACTTTTAAGGTTTTTTCATCACTTTACATTCACATTTGCCTCTTATTAATTTTGTGAGCTTTTAGTTCAGTACAATTATGTTATAATGATTTCATTTTAATTCAGTTTTTTAGATTCTAATTATTAAATAGCTATTACAAGTTCATTTCGGTCACAAAAATGTTCCAATAAAGCTATTGTTATGTCCCTTATTGCACACAAACCGACTCGACCATTATTTTTCAACCATTGATTATTTGATTTATTTCTAATCATCAACTAGTACCGCTACCACTCTAGTGCCTACCAAGTGAATTTTATATCAGTCCTTTTGAGATGATGGGTGTGGCCAAGATGAGAACCATAGAATTAGAGTTGGGTTTCTTAAAGTTATAATGGAAAATTTGTTGAACAATGGTAGAATTATATGAGATTGAATGTTTGATGTTTAAAGACTATTGAAATGATGGGTTTGGCATAGATGCTTATTTATATGATGAGACAAGATTCTTAAAGTGATGAGTGGTAGTACTAACTGGAATCTTTAAGTCTCAAATATTGCGATTTTGATGAAAAAGAACAATTTTGGTTTGAGCATGAGCAATATGAACCTGATGATTAAAAATGCCAATATAAGAGGCTGGATTGCCGGAAACACGAGGATCTTAAAAGGGGTTAATGAAGTCTAGATGAACTCTGGAAATTAAAAAAAGATATTAGTGGGTCTAAGCGTAAAAATTATTAATACCACTAGATTTGAAATCGAAGAAATGAATGTAAAAGACAATTGTGAAAATGAAAAAGGATAGGTTTTAAATTCATGTAGCAACGTGTAGCACATGGTATTTAAGTTTCCGTATTGTTTTTTTATTTGTGTTGGTCTTTTATAGAGTTGAAAAGCAATGCTTTGTCGTGAAATGAATTCTTTAAAATTTATTGACTCAATATCTTGCCTTAGTTTTTTTTCTATATTAGAAAAACTCAATCAACATCAATGTAGAAGCCAAGTTTTGAATTTTTTTTTAGTGTTACCAATCTCTAGAATTTGTGTGAGGGCGTAAGAGACCTATAATGATTTATTGCTTTACTAGTAGCTGTCACTTTGGTCCTACTCATTTTCCGTTATTAATTCTAATATTTTTCTAAGGCATGTACCAATTATTTTTCAAAATTCTTACTTTCTCTTTGGACCTATTCATTTTCCTACCTTGCACTTTCTCTCCCCTTGTTTCGGACCACATCAATATCACCCGTTATGAACTACACTATTTTAACTATCTTCTTACTAAATATCTTGATTACGAAATCTCGTTACAGAAACCTCTAAAGTGGTCCAAATCCTCCAAAATTTCTCAATCTGCTCTTTACCAAACTCGACAATAGTCGTGTGATGTGGAAGTGTGTAATTTACTCATTTACTCTATCTCTTCACTTCAATCAAATTACAATGCTTAATTTAAACTAATGTCTTAACATATTAAATAAAAAATATGAATAGTTGGTATTTGCATCATACACATTAAGGTGAATTTAAATCGCATATTAATATCGTTTGTTATATATTAGTGAGGTGTTACTGTTGTAAGTTTAACCTTTTTAATTCTGATAATGCAAATGTTTGGCGATGAGGGGATGCCATATGATGTATATTTCTGAAAGGTAAGTTGAGAAAAGGCAGGCTGACTCATGAGCATAATCTGTACTCCATAAGACCATAGGCATGAAGTAAGATTATTCATAATTTGTATTGGTAATCTTCTAGCGGATATTGATCTTTTTGTGTAAAACGTGTACCATGACAATCATCATGATACCAAATTAGTCACTATAAGCAATAATTAAAACCTTTAAGGTTTTTGTTTCAAAAAAAAAACCTTTAAGGTTTTTGATACAACTTATTTGATTATAATAATGAAGTAAACCTTATTCGATTTTGATTTCAGGTTGGAACAGCTGCACAACACATTGTAACACATGCAAGACGTTGCATTTGTGACACCCATATTGCAAATATAAGGCTGCATCGTATCGTGTTGATCGAGTTGTAAAGGTTTTTAAATCAAATTAAAGGTTTTCTCATTTTTTTGTTTTGCTTTCATTTAATTTATCTGCTCTTTACTTGTTTCTGAATAAATTATTTCACCTGTCTTGGACTAGTGTATAAAAATTCATTTAACATACAATAGATGCAATAACATGTTACAGCTAAACATACAATGTTCGGACCAATGTGGTCTAACATCAATGAGACATTAAATCCTGACTGCTAACTATGTTCTACGAAAAATAAAAGACTGAAAGATGAAATGATGAAATAATAAATAGCCTCTTTTTCAAAGTTTCAATGTTAAATTCACTTTCCAACATTCAGGGGTTTGATGTCCCTTTTCCATGTCCATCACCTTTGGTATTGGCTTCTCCAATTGACCAAGGTACCAAATTGTCCTCTTATCCGCCGACTCATCATATCCTTTCTGTTCTTGAATTTTTGGAACTGCCACTCCCTGTGGTGGTGGTTCTCTCTGAGGGGGTGATGATCGTTGGCGAAGGACAAATGGACTGCCACCCGCACCAATTCTTCCTGACATCGAGTTTGGACATGGTAAGGGAGCACCCAAGGCACTGTTATTCATAACTGGGTGCCTTGATCTTACCAAGTTTTGAGTTTGTCTAGGAACTAGAACAGGGCTTCTTTGAGGAGCAGAAATTCGATCATGATGCTGCATTATGACGCCATTGGGATAATATGGATGAAATCGCTGATGCGATTGGAAGTTTGATGGTGGGGGAAAGCGAGGCTGAAAAGTATTATTGTTTGGATTTAGGGGATTGTTGGTGAGATGTCTCTCTCTGAAACTAGATAAATTGGGAGGAGGAAAATGATTTTGGTTTCTTGGAACATCATTTTCATGAGATTCGAAGTGCTCTATCAGAGATTGGGCGTTGGTGAATATTTCATCACATACTCGGCAAGCAAGAATCATTGGCCTTGCAACATAAGGCCTGTAATTCTCATAACCGAGGTTAAGGTTGCCATGATTTGAGTTCCATTGTGTAGACATTGTGATAAACAAGGGCTTTGAGGGAGGGGAAACAAAGAAGATTGAGAGAGATTTAAAGGAGTAGAGAGGAGGCTAGTTGCATTATTTTTGCCTTTGGGGTTGGGAATTTATAGCCAGGTTATTTGTAGCTAGGGGGGAAAGTGAGAAAGTAGATATCTTTTGTATCCATTTTGCCATCTAAGACTTGCCTGTTTATTATGATTTCTAATAAATTATTGTCTAATCCAATAAAAAAATTGAACTTTGTATTCAATAAAATGAGATTATCTTTAATACTAAAGAAAAGTTAGTGAATAGAAGTACCCATATTGGGAATTTTGCTTTTAATTGTTGAGGTGATTATGGTAGAAAATCAGTGGTAGGAGAAACAATCAGAGGAACACTTATGGGAAATCTATGCTGGCAATTATAACATTAAAAGTTCATGAATTATTTATTTAATATTTCTATCTATATCTGTCTATTTATGGTATGATAGCAAAGGGGATTATGAAAAAAAGATTTTCACAACTAATTTTAAACATTAATTTCCTACAATGCTTTTTTTGCTTTATTTATGACTTATTTATGATATATAATCAAGTGCAAAAATTGACAGCTAATATATATTTGTAAGCTTCCTAAACAGTTATATATAGTTTTTTTGGCTTGATTATTTTCCTTTGTGATGCCTTTTTACATTATTCTTTGGTAATATATCATTTTTGAGGATCTTATTATTTTTGTACTTCCATAAAACAACAATGAAATATTATTTGTGGATGTATTATCTGTATGTATTTGTTTGATTTTTTGAGAAGTTGGCCAAGTAAAAAACAATAATCCTTTAACCTCTTTTTATTTTTATTCCTTTGTCCATTTTGATGGGGCCAAAGATTTATAGTTCTTTGGTATTGGATTATAATGCACTATATTAAAATGCTTTTTAAATCATATGGGCGTCTTACATATGTGAACTTGTAATTGTTTGCTATAAAGGATCAATCGGAAACTTAATAGAATTAGGGTAATTGAATGTTATTGTCTGGATTTGTATTCTTCTTGTTAGAGTACTTTACTGCTCGCCCATTCTCTTTGCTGGACCAAGGAAAAAACTTTAATTTTGAAATCAGAAAGCCTAGTTATACTTGTAAATTGTGAGTCGCCTTATTAAATACAAAATTAGAACTTGCTAAAGATTTTGCTTATTTTGGCGAACAATAAAAAATTAAATATTCATTATGTTATAGAAATACAATAATCCATTATTGGTCATAAATGACACAAACAAGGCTTGAAACATTTATGGCCCGTTTAATATCCCATTGAAGTGGAGTTAATGGAATTGCTTTCTAGGCTTTTAGCGTAATATTCCAATAAAAGGGTTGAGTCATTACCGGAGTAATAAAAATCCACCCAAAAAATTCTTTTTTCCTTGTATATTTTCCTCACTACCTAATATCACTTTCCGAATAAAAATGGCTTAGAATAGATTCAAGAAGAAAAAAGATATTTGGAGTTGCACTAATATCACCTTAGTTCTTTTTATATGACTTTCCCAGAAAATTAGACCAAAATTGCTACCTTTCTCAAGATGTTTTTTAAAGTCTTCTTGTCTATCATGGTCAGATTAAGAATTTTCTGTTTATCTATCTAATATAAACTGTTGACTGCTTAAGCTTGAGAAGTTTCTACCTCAGTTGTTTCTCCACTAAATAGATCTATATGTGCTTTATAATTAATATCACTACCAACAAAATACTAAAGTTGGACACTGTCTAATTAATCCTGTTGTAAATTGTAACAACAAATTGATGCCATAGCACTAATAATAACTTGAAAAACTAGTTATATTAATGAACGTTACCGGTTGGTAGTTCCACCATGTTAAAAAATTCCTTTTATTTGGTTGTAGTTAGACATTTTATGATGGTATTTGTATATTATCATGTACTATTACGTTTTAGTTATAGCACAATGTTGATGTTATTTGCTTTGTTGTAGTCCCGTGGGGAACTTTCCCAAGTTGTAGTTTTTCTGACCTTGTAGTTTCTACGTCGAAGGCTCCTAGGATACTAGTTTATGAAGTTGGTGGTTGTCCCAAGATATAAATACCTGAAGGTTTATCAGTGAATTTTGCTTTATCAGTAAATTTTAACATCTCCTTTTTAGATGCACCATTTGGTTCTTCCTTGTTTGTGATTTTGTGATTTTTTTATTGCGTGGTTTGATTAAGTATGAACGCTGAACACCATAAGCTTGCAGTAGAGGATTACACATTTATCTAGTAGGAGCCATGACCTTACAGTTTAGGAACTTTCCTTACTCTTTCCCCTAGTACTCGAAGTAATGTAATTAAGTAGCATTCGGTACATTTCTATAGGTCATTAATGCTATCGCGCTTTTTACCACATGTTAAGCAATAACAAATCATATGCTTATGCAATCCAAAATAGACTCGATCCATATTTCTCATTTCTTATCCAAAGTCTTTTTTGACACTTTTAAATCCATTTTATGTCTATTCAACATATAATAATTTAGATCATCGTTAATATTCGATGTATCACATCACTGTACTTCTTTCAATATGCTAGTTTTCTAATGAGTGTTCCTTCGAGGTGTTCAACTAAGGTTATAGGAAAATTTAATCAAATCGATACTTGACCAACATTACTATATGGGCTAGACGTGAGAATGTAAAGCTTTTTGAATAGGTCATTACTAAGATATGTGCAGTTGAGATCAAGGTTGTTAGGATTGGGATTCTACGTAGGATCATTGAGGGGTTAGAATCAAAATCGGTAGAATCGGATCATAGGATCGTGTGATTTTTCAATTATGCATTAACATGCTTTCGATAATTCATTATTAAATATATTTTTATTTTATTTAAGTTTTAAGGTGTAATAAAACTTATTTGAGTTCAACTATTAATTTTTAAAGAAGAATACTTTTAATAATTATTTTTAAACCGCGATCGCGAATCAAGAAAAACTTGAAATTAAGTCATATTGATATAACTATTTAGATATATATCTTTGGGAAATTATCAATTATATACATAGTTTTGGCTCTTTTTCAATGGTACTCCTAATTTTTTTCTATTATCAATGGTATCCTCGTGTTATTGAGCATCTTACAACCATAACCTTTTTTGATTTTTTTTCCGTCCAAAACCAATAGTTCTTTTTCATTTTTCCTGTATTTTTTAATATTAAACATTAAAAAACATTAATTCCCTTAACATTGAATTTCTTGCCATTTTTGCTCTCTACATAAAGGAATTAGAAGATTTATTAATCTTAACTTGTACACTTTCCTAGTGTAAAATTTTACAAATACGCATTAATGTGCTTTGATTACTGATTATCAATTATATTTGATCTCTTTTTAAGTTTTACGGTGCAAGTAAAAACTTATGTGACTTCAGCTATTAAGTTTTGAAAAAAAAACTTAATAATCATTTTTAAACAACAAATTAAGAGTTGTCTATGAGCGGGATACATTGGGTATGATGATGATGATGAAATAACAAATTAAGAAAAACTTGAATTTTATAAAAATAATGATATAATTATTTTAATACAGGTTTTTGTGAGATTTTTGTGAGATGCAACAACCTTAGCTATAAGAAATGACTAGATGAGCCATAAACTTTGGATCAAAAAATTGGATTTGGGTCTTTCTTGTAAGATTTCTCGTTTCATGGATAATAACTCTGCCAAAAACCCGACAATAAGAGGTCGGATACATGAACTAAAACCAAGTGAACATGACAAATTCTTGAAGAATACTGTTAATTGGGGTTTTCTCTCTGTTGTAGAGGCAAGTTAGAACTTCTATGATAGAAGTAAAGGTGTATTCGAGAGCTTCTGTTTGCGGAATTGTTGCAGGTGCGTAGAGCTATTACAATGTTTTGTGACAACAAGGCAACTCAACATACTGTTGATAACCTTGTGTTCCAGGAAAGATCAATCAACAAGCCTTAGTCCCAAAAGATTGGGGTCGGCTACGTGAGCCAATATATTAGAAAGATATAGCACTTCAATATTAACTAATATTAATAAAGTCCACAATATAATGCCTCTAGCTTCACATCAAAATTAACTTTTAGCCTTCAAGTTGGTTTTGTGACACATCTTAAATGCAACTTGTAGGGGTTGTAAAGATTTAGGCCTTCTCTTGCCCCTTGTGAGTTCAGTTATTCTCTTTATTGCTGTCATTCTGTAAAGTGTGGACATCTGTTTTTGGATGAATGTTGTCTCATTTAGCTGCTGCTTCTTGAAAAGGAATTGAGGGCTTGTTTTGATATAAGTACCTTGTAAAGGTTGGTTTGTTAACTCAAGAATAAAAGAATGTACACTGAGAAGCAGCCTTGCTAGAAATAGCCACCAAAAGACTTGGGCTTTATTGATTTTTTCTTCTTTTTTT
The DNA here is from genome assembly GCA_019776075.1 of Amaranthus palmeri. NCBI lineage: Eukaryota > Viridiplantae > Streptophyta > Magnoliopsida > Caryophyllales > Amaranthaceae > Amaranthus > Amaranthus palmeri. The sequence continues at coordinate 69,707 of JAAKBH010000775.1, forward strand.
TTTAAGAAAGTAGTATTAATTTTTACAGAGAGAGTTGTTGAATTTCTAGTTATTGCTTATTGAAGATTTGTCAATTGTCTTTCTGCATCTGAATTTTGTATGAGTGCAATAAGCAGAATTCTTCTACTCTATATTATCCTTCTTAATGAGATCAAAGCAAATCTACCCTATCTTTGTGGCACAGAGCAAGTTGCATCTTCAAATTTTGAAATTCTATTGATTATTAAAACTGATTTTAGTGACTGAAATCAAGGACATTTCTGGAGACTCTTTGTATTTACGTGGTGCCAGAAGGTCCAATTTGTAGCAATTCATGACAAGCCATGGTCCCTTTGCCTTCTATTTTAGTTGGTTATTTGTCAATTATTATAGTTGGTTATTATTATGAAGACCTACTTCCTTTGTAGTTATAGTTATTACAAACTATTCACACATAAAACAAAGATATTTTGGACAACTTTGCCCTTAAGCTTTATTAGGGTTTAAGGTAAGGACGAATATCAACTACACAAATTATGGGCACTTTAATAATTCTGTTGAATTTTATTTCCAAAGAAGTATGCAAAGCAACACAAAAGCAATGGTCAAAAAAGAAAAGCAACACCAAAGCAAACATCAAATAGGATATGTATAGCAATCTAAAAAGAATGAAGGATGTTTTATTGAACTAGGTAGGATCCCAAATAGTTCACGAGCGCAAAATATGGGTGATATACTTATTTCAATTTTGCTATTTGTGTTTTCTATTGCTGACTTTTATTCTAAGAATATCTTCTGACTAAAAACCGGCCTGGCAGTCATGTAGAAAGCATACCTGGTATTGGAAGAGGAACTCTTACAGAATTGGCGACTCCGGTTCCCTTGAGGCAGCCATGTAAGAATTTAGAAGAATAAGAATGCTTGTACGGTTGGAAGAGGAACTTTTGGGGGTAATATTCGCAGACTTGGTCAAAATAGTCGATCAAACATTGTTGGTATCAGCTTAGGAAGGTGAAACATTCTAACAGCTGAGGTAAGAATAATTTATTTTGGAGGTTATTTTATAAGGTTGAAAATTTTAAAATACTTGGTGCTCGAATATTAACATGTGAAAGTTATTGTGGAAGTTCCTTTAGTAACTAATAAATTAAAGATCTTGTCGTGCATTAGTACACTATTTTGAAACTTGTAGCTTCACTGTTCTTTATGTTGTGAGTTTGTTTCGGAGTATTTATCAAAACCTTCATATAGCATGCTATATTGTTGGTATCGGAGACGAGTTGTGAAGGGTATTGGTAATGGAGCAACTAGGAAAGTCGAGAAATTAGATGGTCACATGTAGGAGAGGCGCAATGCAAGGTGCATAGTGCTACTAACATTTTGGGTTACATTGCATAAGAGCCCTATTCGTTTTTGATGGTCTCACTGATAATGGTCGAGGTGCTTTTCCGAAGGGTCGGTGTATTCTTTTATGTCGCGATGTGATTAAAATGTAGGGGAGGAATAATTGTAGCCCAAGATGTATGATAAAAGTTGTCATTTAAAAGGATTGGGTTAATAAACAATTTGTAATAAACCTGCTACTCGCTAATATGACAAAGATGGAGATTAGGGTTGAGAGTTAGACTTAAGAGTGAAGAAGAAATTGCATATTAAAATAAGAGAATAGGGAAAGAGAAGTTTGAGAGCAAGAATTCATATGATATTCATTTCATAACCTAACCAATTATTACATCATTATAGTTATAGCTAACAAGCCTAACAAACTTGTTGCCATTTGATAAATTGGATACATAAAATTCCGTTTCTAGAAGTTTCATCAAATGACTATTCTACCCCTCTTATAGATATTTATTCATCACATTACCGGCCGTCTAAAGATCCACCTTGTCCTCAAGGTGGGTAATAATATGCATCAAAGTAGAGGTTAGGTGGCACAATTTGGTTTAATGACATTGTACTATCAATTGGATTTTCGTAAATAACTCTCCTCCCACTTCTCAATTTTCTCTCCTCTAATAGTGCTAACTCCTTAATTCCCTTCCAACCATGCCCATAAATGTACTTCTTTGCCATGTGAACTGTGGCATCATCATTTGTCATTAATGATATAGCTAATGACAAGATTAGCCTTAACCCAACATCTCTGTAGCTCATTTGTTCATAATCCATAAACCCTAACTTTTTCTCTCTAGAATATTCCTCCCAACTAAACATCAAACCTTCTATTCTAATCCAAGACTCCGACAGTTTTTCGGCGCCACCAAGCTCCTCACCGGATCACCATTTTCTGATGACTTTCGTCTTTTTTGTTCATTGCTCGGTTTTCTCTCTCATCTGCTGCCTATGGTTTCCGTCGATGCCTCCACACTCGGTGCTTGTTTCACCTCCACTGACGCTATATCTTCCGGCAACCACCGCATGATTAACACCAGCACTTCGTCGTCTGACTGCTTATCCGCACTAATCTGGCCGCTGACAACCAGGTACATGTCCTTTTATTCTTCTTATTTTCTTCCTTGTCCTCCACCTTTACTTTTTCTTCCTCCACTGTCGAGCGATAGAGTAAGGTTTTAGTGAGGTTGTAAAATTTTGGATCTGAATTCAGGGGATTTTGGTTTATATTGGTTACAGCACGAGGGTGGTGGATAGGTGTGGTTACTAGGTTTTGGGGCGAACGATTTGGGATAATGTTATTGAACTGGCTGTGGGTTTGCTGAATTATGTTTTCTTCGGTGGCTATGAAGGCAGAGCTTAGGTTACGGATAGGTTGGGGGATAAAGTTGATTTTCATTGTGGGACACATTTGGGTACTTTGACTTGAGATTTTGTGGGTTGGATGTAATCCCTAATTGTTTACTGGGTATGAGGGAAGATAACTGGTTTCTGAGTTGGTTTAGTGGGGAGTTTGAATTTGAGGGATTTGATATGTTTATGTTTCTGGTTTCATCGAGTATTAGCCTCTTCAAGGTTTCGTGAAACTTAGCTTACCCCTCATTTATAATGGCAGCAAGAGCTTCCTTCAACGCCTCCTAATTTTTGTTCATCGTTTCCTCAAGGGCAGAAACTTCAGTTTGTATTTGTGAAGGCAGTAGGTCTACAGGAGGTCCAGTTCTTGCTCCAAGGATTCGATTCTTTGTTTGTTGATAGATTTTCCCATGGCTTGAGCAATAATTTGATACTAGATGTAATGAACCCACTAATCCCTAATGTGAAAAAGATAGAGATTAGGGTTCAAAGAGGGTAGAGAATTAAAAGTGAGGAAGAAATTGCAGATTAAAATAAGGGGTTCCTTTGAATTATTTTGATAGACTATATAGTATTCGTTATTTAGACAAAGAACATGCGAAGTTGAGGACCAGACCGAATAGGGTCTCGTATATAGGTATAAATTGACAAAGCTGGGCCCAACTAATACATGTTCATGTATTTTTTTAAAGATAACCGGCTACAGCTTGTTAGGGATACATGTAACCTCTCATAAAGAAAATGTGATGCAAAGGTCGGGTTTTTAAAAACTAAGCAAATGTTTGTTGTGTATAAGAAAATCTCCCAATGGTGAGATTTTAAAAAGCAATTTTTCTTGATTTTTTTCCACAGAGTAGCAAAAAAACTTTAAGTTGATGAAAACCCGTTGAAAATTCTGCTAAAAAAACAATATGATTCGTTAACTTTGAGTTTTAAAAATTGGTTTTTCTTTTTTTTTTTTTTATCATTGAATAACTTATAAAAAATCGACCTTTACTCAGGCTATATCTAAACCCAACTACCCTGACAAAAGCACCATTTTTTCTGTAGCCCCTTGGGCCATTTGCAAGCACTAGATTTATTGGACCATAAGACACCCGACAATAGTATTCGGAGACGTACAAACGTAATATTGAGTTTTTAAGAGAGAATCCTTGATTATTTCAAACGATGATTCAAATGACTTTGCGTTAGACTGTAAATCCAGTCCTATTTCATAGTTTTCTTCTAGAGGGGTATTCCCCTACCAAAGAATCTTTGGTTTGTCCGTCCAAGAGACATTATACCTTCCCCTAGGAACCTTCACTAGCTTTTAGTTTTAGATGTAGCTTTTTGCTTTGTTCTATGTAGATTAAACAATGATGAACAATATTGGTATCTTCGCTTCTTATCTAAGCCCAAGAAGAGGAATAGGGTATGCAATAAGTATTATTGCAGCCCCTATACAAAATCAAAGGGTTCCTTTGAATTATTTTGATAGATTATATAATATTCGTTATTTAGACAAAGATATTGCGAAGTTGATATATAGGTATAAAGTGACAAAGCTGGGTCCAACTGATACTGTATTGTTTCCTCTGCATGGTTGTATGGCGGTGCATGTATTCCTTAGTTTTGGTTTATGTACCACCCCCCCCCCTTCATAGTTGAACTTCAATGGGAAATTCTAGGTGGTGACCTAAGCGAGCAGTAATTTATTTTTGGAAAATTTACTTTTAGAACTACCACCTTTGGGTGTTTCTCTTTGAAAAATCTCACCTTTTGTTATTTTTGAAAAACTGACCTTTGCTCTCGATTTTCTTTTAAAGTCCCAAATGACTAGTAAGAGGTATCTTTTGACCTTTTTCGGAATTGATTTACTAAGTTAAATGAAAGAGAAAAAAAAAAAGAATAGCACTCTCTCCCCAGCAGCCACGCTCTTTGCCGCCTGCTCCCTTTCTCACACCCTAGCCACTCCCCCACCACTGATCTTCCTTCCTTGCTAACACCATTGCTCACCACCATTTGAATTAACAACTAATATACCAATTTAAGTGTCAGCCACCACAATTAAGACTAGGAAAATTATGAACCAAACACGAATCGTTTCACTTTCACTACTAAGGATACTTTTGTTGGCCGGAGGAAGGGCTCCGCAGCACTAATGAAAGTGAAACAATTTAAGTAACAATCAAAAGTAAGAATTCAAAAAATAACACTAGTGAAAGTGAAAGAATGTGAGCAATAACACTACAATCAAATCAAATATAAAAATTCAATCTGCCTAATTTCCTCCACAACTCCACTTAAAAACCACCCCGAATCTCTTTGCAACTCTATTCAATCTCTTCTCCCTATTTTTTGTTTCCTTCTTAATTCTAGTGGCTTTTAAAGAAATGTGGTTTGTTTTTTAGAGTTTTAATGAAAAGGGTTTTGTTGTTTGAGGCTAAGATGGTTGGAATGAATTGTTTGATGGTGAAGTAGGATTTAGAGTAGTATGAAGATAGGCAAATGTGAATGGAAGCCATTGAAATTGTAGGGTAAATGGAGTGTGGGAGGAAATAAGGTGTAAGTTTTAGTGGAGTTGTGGAGGAAATTAGATATGGTGGAGGAGGTAGGTCGGAGCAGGAGTTTGTGTTGGGGGAGAGTGATGTTGGTGGTGGTGATCGTTGTAGGGAAGGTTAGGATGGGCCTGGGGGAGGAGGATGAGTTGTCTTCAAGTTTTTAAATAAAAATATCGCAACTATTCAAAACATGATACATTTCCATGTATTTTTTAAATATAAACGGCTACAGCAAGTTAGGGATACATGTAACCTCTCATAAAGAAAATGTGATGCAAAGGTCGGGTTTTTAAAAACTAAGCAAATGTTTGTTGTGTATAAGAAAATCTCCCAATGGTGAGATTTTAAAAAGCAATTTTTTTCTTGATTTTTTTCCACAGAGTAGCAAAAAAACTTTAAGTTGATGAAAACCTTAAAAATTCTGCTAAAAAAACAATATGATTCGTTAACTTTGAGTTTTAAAAATTGGTTTTTCTTTTTTTTTTTTTTTATCATTTAATAACTTATAAAAAATCGACCTTTACTCGGGCTATATCTAAACCCAACTACCCTAACAAAAGCACCATTTTTTTCTGTAGCCCCTTGGGCCATTTGCAAGCACTAGATTTAAGAGAGAACCCTTGATTATTTCAAACGATGATTCAAATGACTTTGCCTTAGACCGTAAATCCAGTCCTATTTCATAGTTTTCTTCTAGAGGGGTATTCCCCTACCAAAGAATCTTTGGTTTGTCCGTCCAAGAGACATTATACCTTCCCCTAGGAACCTTCACTAGCTTCTAGTTTTAGATGTAGCTTTTTGCTTTGTTCTATGTAGATTAAACCATGACGAACAATATTGGTATCTTCGCTTCTTATCTTAGCCAAAGAAGAGGAATGGGGTGTGCAATAAGTATTATCGCAGCCTCTATACAAATTCAAAGGGTTCCTTTGAATTATTTTGATTGATTATATAATATTCGTTATTTAGACAAAGAACATGCGAAGTTGAGGACCAGACCGAATAGGGTCTCGTATATAGGTATAAAGTGATAAAGCTGGGTCCAACTGATACTGTATTGTTTCCTCTGCATGGTTGTATGGCGGTGCATGTATTCCTTAGTTTTGGTTTATGTACCCCCCCCCCCTCATAGTTGAACTTCAATGGGAAATTCTAGGTGGTGACCCTAAGCTCTCGGTTTTTCTACAAATATTTTTCAAAATTCGCGTGGTGATCTTGAGCTTTTAATTTTCCCATGTGGTAGAAAAAATGTTAAGTTTTTGGTTAATATAAGTACTTATTACGACTGAATTTCTAAATATGTGGTTAATAAGATTAATCACGATTAGGGGTGTTCAATGGCCCAAGCCTCCATTATTGAATCCCTATCCAACCCGTTTCTAGAAGGGCTTTGTAAGGCCGGGCCGAAAATGGGCCGGGCCAAAAACGGGTTATATTATAATTAGAATGAAGCGGGCTATAAAAGGGCTCAATAAGGGTTGAAAACTGGCCTTTGTAAACTGTATAATTAATGTATAATTTAAATATTATAAATGACAATGTCAATGAAATTATCAATATTTTTTCAATCTAATTATCATAAATGATAATTTAATTGTTATAAATTGATAAATGAGGATTAAAATAATTTTTAGTAGTAAAAATGGGTCGAGTTGGGCTGTATCGGGCTTTTAAAGCCCGATCCATTTAAAGTCCATATCAATTTTAAAAGGCCCTTATCCGACCCGTCCCATATTTACTTGAGCCCGGCCCGGCCTTCATCCAGCCCATTGAACACCCCTAATCACGTCGTTTGTCTTTTTGAAAACAATGTCATTACATTGGGTAAAAGTAGCGTAAAGTTACCAAAAAAACTTCATTTTGTCTACCACGTGGAAAAGTTGGAATGTCCAGGTCACCACGTGGATTAAAAAAAAGTTTGTCTACCACGTGAAAAAGCCGAAACTTCAGGGTTACCACATCGAATTTCTTTAAAAATTTTTAACATTAATTGTGGTTGAGATGGTACCGAATATGGGTGCGTAGTTGGCTCCTTTATGGTTTGTCAGATGTCAGAAAAATCTGACCCTTCCTCATTGCCTTCAGACATATTTTTAGGGTGAGGTATGTACTTCTATATACAGTCTGGGGCAAATCATCTATGGTCGCCTAGAGCAGTAATTTCGACGAAAGTCGGGATAGTTAGAAGAGCTTCCGAAGTAGGTTTGCCTATCTATTCTAATGGGATGGTTGGTTGGAATATAAAGACTTCTTTTGACTGGCCACACAACATTGCAGGCCTGACTTTCCCTTCACCTAGTTAAAGGACTCCAATTTGGAGAAGAGGGCTAAGATGGTGTCTTATACCCCCAGTATATAATCTAAATCAATGAGTGCTGGGTTCTTGATCCAGTGCCTGTTCCATCTTGGACTCATTTTAGGCTCAAAGGGAAAATAAAATAGGGGCCTACAAAGCATATGATAAAATATTCACAATAATTTTAAATTTTTTAAGTTAAGGGTATGTTAGAATATCCCTACGAGCAAAGGGAGAGTATTAATCTTTTCAGACGGTGAGAATCAAGCTCATATTACAAAGGGGAGAGTATAGTGATATATTGTCTTTATGTTAAAAATGCTATTGTAAATTTGATATATACTCACTTTCTACCTGATGAAAATTTGATGATTTTAATATATTAGTGGTATCAAGAAAACAAGTAAACACATTCGATAACAAGTAATTGATGAAGAAAACAACGGTTAATTTAGTAAACTAGAACAAGGCCCTTTAGTAGTAATAGTGATGTTTGATATTCATGAGATATTAGTGAGCTTTAATGGTCTCCGCTCAGTTTGAGAGGACAAGCAAGTTCCGAGAGGGCAAGGAATTTGTAGGTTTCAACTGCTAAGTTAAGGATATATTTGTTTTCAACTTCTATTGTCTCGCTTTTATTTTTACTGATTAAGTTATTCCATTTTCTACTGTAGGCTTCATCTGAATCTTCGATACTGTGGCGAGAGTCGCGACAATTGTAAAACAACCCAGGAAGATGAAGAGAAGATAAGGAATCTTTCGGCGATGCAGAAGTCAAGGAGGCTCAGCTTGAGAAAGTGGCTCAAAAGCTAGTCGCTCAAAACGCCCCAGGGCCAGGAGGATCTTTTAGGTGATGAGAGGCCTAGAAGATTCTCTAGCCGAGGTGGGTACTGATCTCGGCAATCTGAAGCCACGAGAGACCATCTTGGTGTACAATCTGTTCAAGGTGGAAGCTCATAGAAATCACATTCAAAAGCATCTTGAGAATAATTCCCACATACTTTGGACTCTCTAAAATTGTGCTTATGTTTATTGCTTAATGACCGGGAGGAAGGAGAAGATTTTGAGAGGAGTTTACCGATGACTGTCCGGGATCTTTGATGAATTTCTTTGAGGATGTATTCACCATCTTTTGTACACACTTTAGCAGGGATTCTGTATAAGACTTTTTTTAAAGGTTGTCCTCATTGTATTCAAACCATATGTTCTTTTAGAACTAAAAAATTGAGCTGGGTATTGGTATGATACCATCTCGGAGAAATTTGATATAAAGATCCATCTATGTTCCTTGATCCATAAATAGCCGACAAAATTGTGTGGTTAGTATTTTCATCTGTTTATTGACTCAAAGTATTCAGGTGAACAAAGAAGTTTGGTAAAAAAATTGAAGGTCTTTAACAACAAACAAAAATTTTGACCATTTTTTACTAAGTGTTTTATGTACTTGTTACAAGTTCCTAAGTAACTCTTGTCGGTCTTATACTTGAGTTACTTACAACCATCCAAATAAGGTATTCATCCACATTGAATCAAATAAAGAGTCAGTGTTAACCGACCGTTTGATTGGCTTTCTTTCATTAGTGTTGATTGGAAATAACCCAATTCCAGTTGAACCGTAGTCAACAAAATATCGTGGCAATGCTTTTGTAAAATTATCCGACAAGTTAAACTTTGTATTAACGTCGTCAAACATTAATGACCCCTTTCTTGATAAGTCTCTTTACAAGATCATGCCTTATAGAAATATATCTTGACTTACCATTAAATACTTGACTATCATCTTTACATATTGTAAAATTATTTTTAGTTATTGATGAAAAGCCATTTTCATCAAAGATAGCATCAGTTGAGTCTATAATAAAATGAACCGGTATAAAGTCACCAGACCAGACAAATTAGTTAATCAAAAATTTGCAATCTTTAACAACATATCCTTAACGGCCCGTTTGGTTAGTGGTACTAAATGGTGGTAATGGGAATGATTTATAGTGTAAATTTTCATCAAAACTTTCGTGTCATTCCCATGGTAATGAAACTTTGATCACAAAAAAGTTTTTTTGTTCACAAATTTCCATTACCTCCTAATATCACCTCTCCCATTGGTAATGCATTGGAATGAATTTTATAAACAAAATGAGATGATTGAAGGCTGTCAAGCATGGCCATCAAGATAGCCAAAAGATTTTTTAACAAAAATTACACTAGTTTTTGATTCCCATTGCCACGATTTATTACCACCTACCAAACGGGCCGTAAATTGATGAGTACATATTGTAGTTTCTACTCTAGTGAAAATAGTATTTATCATAATACAATTACCAACTAATTAACAACTCAAATGTACAGATACCACACTTATCATCTTTAGATTTGATCAGTTCATCCTCTGTTGAGCCTTCTTCTTCCTTTGTTCCTTGCCCTTACACCATCTTCCTTGCACACCATTTTCATAACAAAATTATGAAGATGCTTACAATACCATTCCCTATATCTCTTAATGTAGATAAGAGGTCCTATGAAGACGATGATCCCCACTGGAAATCCGACTCCAGCACCTTTTAGCATGGACTCTATATCAATCTTTGAACTCTGATCCGATCCCTTAGAAGAGGTTGATGGATCTGTGACTAATTTAGGATCATTTTTGCTGATCGGTGTTAATGGTGGACCGTACAATCCTTCATTACCTTCATATGAAGATGCATTAAATGACTGAAGTTGAGTGCTTGTTGGAATCTTTCCTGACAACTTATTGAAAGATATGTTCAAGTATGCTAGGAAATTCAAGTTTGCAAGCTGTGAAGGTATTTTCCCGCTCAAAGCATTATAGCAGAGATCTAACGATTCAATCTGACTCATATTCCCGATTGAGGATGGAATATTGCCCGAGAATAAATTGTGTGACAGGTTGAGTACTCGAAGAGCATTCAGATTTCCCAACTCTGTCGGAAGCTCCCCATGAAATGCATTGTTGGAGCAGTCGATGCTAATGAAGGATTCTAGAATGTATGGTAGCTCATAGGTAATACCTTTAAAGGTGACTGTCACCGTATTTTCATAAAATCCACGAGCATCCATAAATCCAGTATTATATTCGACACTGAGAGATTCTGTTCTCATTTGACTTGTTATAGCCACCATGGATGTCCTATTCGAAAGTATTTGTTTTGTGAGTTCACCACTGAAGTGATTGAAAGCGAGGTCAAAAATTTGAAGCATTGGCCAAAGCGAGTGGGCGCCTGGGCAAAAGATGGAACCATGGAATTGATTGGATCTGAGGACAAGAACTAGCAACTCAGATAAATTAATTAAATGGCAAGGAAACGTATCGTTTAAATGGTTATTCCTAACATCTAATACCATCAATTGTGTGCAGTTAGCCAGTGATTCAGGAACTACTCCTTGCAAAACATTTCCGTTCACGTCTAGAGTTTTCAAATAGTTGTTGTTATTGAATTTAGCTGGGATTCTTCCACTTAAGTTGTTACCTCTCAAATTTAGGACTTCGAGCATCGGTATAATAGATGTGTCCATGAGACATTCAGGAATGGTGCCTTCCAAATGATTGTGATTTAGATTAAGAAGCACAAGTTCGGTGGCGTTACACACAAATGTAGGGATGCTTCCGAACAAGTTGTTTCGAGAGAAAGAGAATATTTGTAGTTTCGATACGTAGTTTCCCAAGTCAGGGTTGATAGAAGTGAAATTATTGTTGGAACAGTCGAGAAGACTCAAGTAAGGCGAGACAACTGGAAATTCACCTTGAAGATAATTGGATTTAAGGTCTAGCACAGAGATGCCTAATGAATTGTTTGGGATTGACATAGGTGGTTCCAAATCTACCAAATGGTTGTAAGAAAGTTTCAAAACAATTCCATACACCAAATCAAAGTCATTTTGTCTGATTCCCCACACCCAACTAGGCACTTTGCTAATTTGATTCAAGGAAAAGTCGAGTTCTGCAATTGATGAATTATATTTGAGACATTCAGGAATGACGCGCAAACCACAAGAAGCTAAGCGCAGGTAGCTGAGCTGCGGAAAAGAGTAGTTTGCAAAACAATCATGTGCATCAATTAATAGATAGTTGTGTGAAAGGTCGAGCATTTCTATGTTTTTTAAGCTAAGCAGAATTCGACCTAACTTAAGTGTACCATTTAACCTGTTCCAAGCCAAATCTATAGACTGAAGCTTTTTCAATTGAAAAAATGACTCAGGGACTGGCCCTTCCAACTTATTGCTTTCCATAAATAGAACCTTAAGGTTTCTAAATTGGAAAAATGACTCTGGAATCGGCCCTTCGAAACCATTCATGCCCAAGTCAAGAGAACTAAGCATGGAAGAAAATTTGTTCTGTGGAGTAGAAAACTCATTCAGTTTCCCACTAAACTTATTAGATCCAAAAAAAAGAGATCGAATTTGTGGTAGTAAAAACAGTGAAGAAGGAATACTTCCATCTAGTGAATTAATAGAAAAATCAACTTCCTCTAAATGGACTAATTTTTCCCAATCTGTACTATTGATTGGACCCTCTAAATTGTTCCGCGACAAATACAAAGTTCTCAAATTCTTCATTAATGAAAACGATGGAATAGGACCAGAAAATTGGTTTTCTGAGAGATCTAGATGTTCAAGCAAGGTTAAATTTCCCATCAAAGATGGGATACTTCCTTGGATATTATTGTTAGATAGATCTAAACTTTTGATGAAATGGAGGCGAAAAAGGCTACTAGAATTGTCGATGCCCCCGATGATATTAAAGTATTTCAAGTTCAAGCCAATGACTCGATAGGTTGAGTTGTCGCATGTTACGCCACTCCATAAACAACAATCTGTACTGTGATTCCAACCCTGAAGTGCATCAGGAAAACTACGAACAGGGTCTAATGTAAGATTGTTTTTAATTTGAAGGAGTAAAATCTTTTGGTCATCAAGACATTGCCCTGAAATAAAAGGGGTATACAATAGAATGATTAAGAAAAAAGGCCAAGGTGAAGAAATAATATTAGGGAACTTATTCATTTTTGCTCATGTGGTTTAAAAGAGACGCAGGGATTGTATTTATGATGATAAACAAATGTAGTAACCAAAGGAGGAAAAATGGAAGAAAATAGGTACGTGTGCTGCTCAATTGTGCGACTTTACTATCGGAGTCCCAGTAGGAGTTGGATCGGAGTTGGACTTTATAAAAATCTGACACCCCAACCCGACTATGACTCCGTAAGAAATCCGACTTTGAGTATTAGTTTTATACCAATATTTTTGGTCCTTTAAAACTCTAAACTTGTCTATCAAAAAAAAATCTAAATGTGAAAAATTCAAACTCTCTCTAATATTAATTGTAAATAGTTCGACTCCAATTAGAATTCGACAGGAAAAAATCTAAATTTTATACTAATCAAAGTTGGAATACGCGTGTTTGGTAATGATTTTTTTCTACAAAGTGGTTATTTGTCTTTATCAATCAGTTCCAGACTCCCAGTTCCCAGTCACTACATTACTGGACACTTTCTTAGAAGCATGCTTGATCATGATTTCTTTCTACAAAGTTGTTATTTTGTCTATATTAATCGGTCCCAGTTCCCAATATTTTTACTTGACATTTTCTTATATATCTAGGATTGCAATCAGTTTTAATTGATAATTGTTAAGGTGATAAAAGTTATTGGGAAATTATATATCATAAGTTTGAGGTTTTGGATTTTTTACGTGTTAATCCAACTTTTTAAAAAAATTTATACGGTAACTTTGGGGTTTACCAAATTGTTCTGCCATTACCTTTTTGCGTATAAAAATGTTAGCAAGCATTAATTTCGAAGCTTTAAGGCTGTTATTATAAGTTCGTGAATGATTTTTAAAAATTAATGGAAGGTTAAGTCTGGTCCATTGTTGTCATTTGTGAATTAGATTCATTAATTTGATAATTGAAAGGTAGATCATATTTAACAATTTCATTAGGTTGTGTTTGGGAACTAGTATTTCATTTCAAATTAATGATTTCAATTATGAAATCATGAATGTAGAATTTGAGAATTACAAGGTTTGGGATGTCATTCTCAAATCCCCATCTTTAAACCATTTTGATAATATTTGTGGATTTGACTCAAATCCAAATTTGAAATTCTAGTATTTGCCAAACACTAATTTTGAGTCAAATCCATATTTTCAAATGAAATCCTTATTCCCAAACATAGCATTAATGCATTTACATATATTGATTATATAAACCTATTTCCAATGTATTGATTATTGGAATATCTTGGGCATTATTAAACTTCGCCACCCTTTTCATTTTATCGCCACCCCTTTCATATTAAAATTCCAAAATTGCCCCTGATTACTTTTCAAACCTTTAATCTCTAACATTTCTTTAAAAACATTCTTCGAACACTCATTGAACTAAAACAAGCTAAAACTAAAAATTGAATTACAATGGCCAACGAAACTGAGCATCAATATGATTGTGGAATCGATATGATTATTATGTTCAAATTTGAGACATATTCACTCTAATTACAATAAGTTTAAATAGAAAAATCGTATAATTATAATATTTGAGGCATTATAACCTAGACTTCAAGATCTGTCCAATGATATATTATATGCCCAATTTCGATAACCAAGCGAGAAATGACGATCGTTTGAAGTCTATTTGAGCTGAAATTTGATACATGTTTATTCTTTTGGTCATTACTTTTTATAGAGAAATCTTATTAGTGCAAGGTTTGCGGCATTAGAAACTAGACTTCAAGAGCTTTCCAATAACATATTATATGCCCAATTCTGACAATCGAGCGAGAAATGTCAAACGTTCAAAGTTTGCAATAATTTATAACGACCAGGCCATGGTCTAATCGCACGTTTTGTGCGATTGGACCATGGTGGAATCGCACATTGATAGAGGACTTTTTTGGCCGTCGCTAAAGCCTCTAATCAAACAAAATTTGTAAACACCCTAACTATAACTACTAAAGTGTAGCGGCAAGTAGGGGGTCGATCCACAGGGAGATGAGTTATGAGACTTAGGGCCTCTTTAGATGTTGGGGGTCATGCAAGGGCGATTGGTGATGAGCTAGACTACAACTATAACTATGAAAATAACAAACAAAGAAACAATGGGATGGGGGTTAGCTCACTTGTGACGACTATCCTTTGGTAGATGTTTTGATTTCTTTTAGTTTGATTAGAGAGAAGTGGAACACAATACAAAGAGTGATCCGATCCTGGATCGGGCTTGGGATCACCTCCGAAAATCTCATCCTTCTCACTCTCATGAGTAAAGACAAGATAATCGGGCAACAAAAGTCCACTATCCGTCAATCCTTCCCTACTCTCGTAGGCGAAGGGGAAAACTCCTAGTTGAAGGGGTGATTGCAAGGTTCAACTCTCGTCGATCCCTTGCACTCGGCTCCATTCATTGAGCAAGGGTTTAGGCTACTCCGGGATCCAACCCTCGTTGGCCTCCCAAAAGCAACCATGGCAACCCTCAAGCAATGGATGAGGCTACCCTTCTACTAAGTCTCCATTCAAACCACTATCAACCAATATTGCATCATTATCAAGCCATCAACAAGGGTTGAGCTAACCCCAAACCCTAACTAACTACTCATTAATTAACATCACAACTAACCAAAACATTAACAACAAATAAACCATTCTAGCACAAATAACTTAGAAATGAACATGCCAAGAAATAATCAAGAACAAATAAAAATATCATAAACTAACTAAAATCAACAAACAAATACTAAAATACTAAAAATAAATGAGATTAGAAATTACCCACTAAGTATGTGAGAGATTGAAGATCAAATGATAAAAACCCATAAAAATCCATGAGCAAACTCCATTAAAATAGCTCCATGAAGCTTCAAATAAAATACCAACAAAAGATAAAAATTACAAAATCTAACTAAACTAAACTATAGAAATGAAATGTTGATGGAAGAAATTAAATTAAACCTAAGAAAAATTAAAGAAATAAATTTAGGGTTTAAAAAAGATAAAAAAAAGAAAAAGAAAGAAAACTAAAAATAACGGCTACCCATCTATTCCTAGTTCGCTGCTCTTATTCCTAAAGCTACTGTTTTTCGCCTCCCCCTGCCTTATATTGCTCTGCTGCCTTATATTGCTCTGCTGCTTGCTTTCTGTTTTCGAGTGCGGCACCGAAATTGGGCTGGTACAAAGCCCAACGCCTAACTACATTTTCTTGGATGCCATATGATAGCTAACTTGGAATTTTACTAACTTGCCTAACTTATATATATATATATATATATATATATATATATATATATATATATATATATATATATATATATATATATATATATATATATATATATATATATATATATATATATATATATGCTCCGAACTTTGACGAGTTCTCCGCGAATGTCTCGAAATATGCGTCGAACTTTAACGAAGCCTTCGTGAATGTCTCGAAACGCGTGCGTCTTCTTCGATTATGATGCTTAAGTCTCGAACTCGATCTATTTCACCTCGAAATCTCCGAAAACACCTGAAATAACCTCGAAACACCGCGGAGACAAAAACAAGGTAAAACCGAGTGTAAAATAGATAAAAACAATAAGAAACGACGAGACTCGACACCATAATGGAGATATAAATGTGCTCAAAATCGAGCACATCAACTCCCCCAAGCTAAACCTTTGCTAGTCCCTAGTAAAGAGACTAGGTAAAATAACATGTGAGTTACCGCAAGTGTACGGTGTTGTAGCACATACGGGTCGAACACAAGGAGCAAGGGTATGCAATTTTCTTTGCGGATTAGTCGGATAAAAAGGGGGATTTGTTGAATGCAATAATAGAAAGATATGCAAAATAAATAGAGGTTTAACAATCAATGATAAAAAGGGGGTCGGGTTAACTCATTCATGATGACTATTCGATGATGATACACTAGCTTCTTAAGGGTGATAAAAGAGTAGCGAATCACACTAAGAGGAGCAATCCGATCCTTGATCGGGCTTGGGATTGCCTCCAAGCTCTTCACCATCCTCACTCTCGTGAGTGAAGATGAAGATCTCGGGCTATAAATTGATCGCTACTTGCCCATCCTTCCCCACTCTCGTAGGTGAAGGATAAAGCCCTTAGAAGAGGGGGTTGAAGCAAGGTTCAATCCTCATTGATCCCTTACATTCGGTTCTATCCATTGAGCAAGGATTAGACTACCCAAAATCCAACTCTCGTTGGTATATTGGAGGCAATCATGACATTCCTTATCCAATGGGTAGAATGACCCCCCACCTAAGCATTAACCGACCCAAAATCAACTAGGGTTTCATCACCATCAAGTCATCACAAGGGTTGAGTTAACTCCAACCCTAGAAAACTACTCACTACTCATTTTAATGCTTAAAGACACCATAAATGATAATATAATAAGATATTGTAAAATAAACAAACACAAAACCCAAATCATAAAGCTATTGAGCAACAATGGTGAAAAACACAAACAAGCATAAAAACAAGAACAAACTATCAATAATAACTAAGAAGAAGTATTAGAAGATACCCACAAAAGATGAGAACGATTGGACAACAAAGTTGTAAAACCCAGAAAAATAATGAAGCTCAAACCCTCAACAATGGAGGTTGATGAAGAAGAAAACTCCAAACTTGCAATAAACTAGTGGATTAAATGAATAATAACTACAATAAACCTTGACTAAAGTGTTTTTGTGATTTTCAAGTATTAGGTTGCAAAAAGAAATAAAAGCTAAAGTTCTTGCTAGAATGAAAACTAAATAAGCAATAAAACTAGAGTAATGAAAAATAGGGCAAAAACTAAGTATGTTTAATGTTTACACCAACTCTCCTTATATAGCACCTTCTAAAATGGTGAAACCCTTTTAGCCTAAAGTAGAGAATAATTCCTTGAATGACGTGTAGAGGGCCGCCAAGTATGAGAAATAAGCAAAAGACCCATCCTCGAAAAGAGATCGATCGATCGATCTAAAGTGATCGACCGATCGATCACTTAACTCCTCAAAAGATGCTTCTGGAGAATGCAAGCTATGAGATCGACCGATCGATCTAAAGTGATCGACCAATCGATCTCCATATGATGTTGCTTAAGGCTTTTGGAAATGATGTTGCAAGAGATCGATCGATCGATCTCAGGAGATCGACCAATCGATCTCCAAATGTTGTTGCCTTGGTCTTCTGGAATGCTGATGCAAAGAGATCGACTGATCGATCTCTAGAGATCGACCGATCGATCTCATCAAATGCTTCTAATTTTCTCAATTTCAAGTCCTTTTTGCCTTCTTGCCTTTACATGAATGCTTGGGACTATCTCCTATCCTCGGTTTAGCTCCATTCTTTCTCAAAAACCTCCGGGGGATTAGGGGCGTATCGTCCCTAACTTGCTTTTCTCGGAAAAAGGGGGTCAATCCTGCAAAAACGAGCAAAGCACAAGATACCCTACACAAGGGCGATTAAATCCCATAAAAGTAATAAGAAGGAACAACAACCGCATGAAAATACACACTAAATAGGCATAAAACAAGGGTAAAATAGAGAGTTATCACACATTTTGTGCGATTGGACCATAGCCTAGTCGTTTGAAATTACTGCAAATTTTAAACGGTTGTCATTTCTCGCTCGATTGTTTGAATTGGGCATATAATATGTCGTTGGAAAGCACTTGAAGTCTATTTTCTAATGCCGCAAACCTTGCACTAATATGATTTTTCTATAAAAAGTTATGACCAAAAGAATGAACATGTATCAAATTTCAGCACAAATAGACTTCAAACGTTTGTCATTTCTCGCTCGGTTATCGGAATTGGGCATATAATATATCGTTGGAAAGAACTTGAAGTCTAGGTTCTAATGCAACAAATATTGCCGTAATGTGATTTTTGTATCAAAAGTTTCGACCAAAGGAGTGATTATGTATCAATTATCGATACAAAACATGTGATCAAGTTTATTTTTCGATTTTAAAAATTGTTTTCTTTACTAAAATTTATATTTTTATTTTTATTTAATTATTATTAAGAAATTTAGTTTAGAAATAATAATGGTTGATTTTATAATTAAAATTGGATTTAAGGGCATTTTAGTAATTTCATTAATAAAAAGGGGGTGGTGATAAAATGAAAAGGGTGGCGATATTTAAAAATTGAGAATATCTATTCATATAAAGATTAATTAACATATTAGTATGCATCATCATCTTTTCTTGGAGGGAAAGTTTTAATTCACAAAGTGACACCTTATTAGTTTTGGGGTTAGATGATGTAAGTGTGTTTTGTTTTAGTTATAGGTATAGATTGTTTAAGTGATAAAAGTTATTTCATTTGGGAAATTATATATGATAATGCTGAGGTTTTGGTTTTTTCACGTGTTAATCCAACTTTTTAAAAAACCCATACGGTAATCTTAGGGTTTACCAAATTGTTCCACCGTCACTTTTTTGCACATAAAAACGTTAGCAAATGTTAATTTCAAAGATTTGGTTGTTGTACGCCTATTTATGCGACTCACCATTTCAAATGTCATCAGTTTCATCTTTTCCCCCAAAACATAAATCTTAACTCTACCATATTTGAATTTGGAGAAAAAATATGGTTTGGATGAAAAATGATAGAGTTGAGGTTTTAGTATGTAGTATAGATTAACGGCTTACAGAACAAAGGGTATCGGGCTTGGGCAGTTTAGGTTGATCAAGTAAATCAAAATGTAGTCCATTATTATAAAGGGTTTTTTTAAAAAAAGATCCAATGAATCCACGAGTCCGGGTTTTTTTTTGAAGACACTATTACAGATTCGTCATTTAGAAACGAATCTAGATTCGTCCCAAATCTGACGGGTCTAAAATTTTTGGACCAACAGATCCAGGTTATGACCAGGATCCATTGCAATCACTAACTTAAACTGAACTACAAATATATGGGTTTCAGTTAAGATTTTTAACCAAATTAATTATATTGGCTGACATGTCCATATTTGTTTATTAAATAGGGTAGGTTAACTGGTTAAGTTCAAAATTTCCAATCTAAAGTAAACATGTATAACCATTTAATTACACAAGTATTTTTATATTATTTCATTTTTCATAGTATATACAAAATAAACAACCAATAAGCTAAAAGTTTAAAATTAAGGCGTAAATACGAAATGTAGTCAATTTTTAAACCTTCAAATAGAAATAAAATACTCTAAAAGGATTAAGTGAGTCGAAATTAGACTAACCTGGTTTATTTCAGATTAATTTAGTAAGTAACTAGATAGTGCCCCTGCGATGCACGATTTTATCAAATTTTCTGAACTATTGGTATATTATATTTAAACGATAAAGATAATTTTTTCCCATAAAAATATATAAAGATAATCACAACCAAAATCATATTAGAATTAATCATTGCATTTAAGGAGCCCAAGAGTATAAATAACAAAAACAAATCCTAATAAGATTATATTACGTTTTGACTATCTCAAAATATCCAATACACTAAATAATATTCATTTAACAAATAAAATTGAAAACATTTTATAAATAACTAAAATAAATGAAATATAATATATAGTTTTCTAATACATTAAATATGATTTGACCCCAAAAATAAAAAAAAAATAATTAATAAGAAAAATAATATATACTCAAAATAAGAAAATAGAAAGTCAATGATCATAATAACAATGACATCATGATTTAATTTAGGAGCGAAAATTTTTAATAAGGAAGCGACACATAAGCAATTTTGAAAGTTGATGATGTATGCGTGTTTTGTTTTAAAAATAGTTATAGATTTTCTACCCAATTAAACAAACATATTAGATTGGAATTAAGGGGTTTTTGACGCATTTATATATAACTCAAACACAAATCCTATTTAATCTGTTTGACTGGATCGACTTAATAATCTTTTAATGTATTCAAGATTAAATCAAAATAAATATTCAAAAAAATATTAAATCAAAATAACCGTTAATTTTTTTTTTACCCTATTTGGATTAATTGTTTTCTACCCACCCAATTAACCAAATATATCAGATTTAAATTAAGGGGTTTCATATCTTCAAAAAAAAAAAAAATTAAGGGGTTTCTCTTAGTTTTCAAAAATTCAAATCAAATAACCGTTATTCAAATATTAACTCTGTTTTACATTTGAACTTCTCTCGTTTCTTTGCTTCTCTTTTCCATACATGTGAGTATCAGGATCTTTGAATATCCATTTCAATCTTCATTTTCTCCTCAATTAAGGTATGTTTTTCATCTTTTAATTGTTTTTTTTTTTTTTTGATAAATTTTCCCAGTTTTTGGTATGGCTTTTGGGGTATTTTTATGTTGAGCAAACTAAGGTTTTTTTTTATAATTTCAAATCATTCATTTTGTTTGTAAATCTTTCTGTTTCTTTAGGAATTTGCATTTATCTTCTTTCTTTTAGTCAAATCTTCGAAGATTTTATATCTTGTGATTGTTTTTTTAAATGCTTTACCTTAATTTTTTGAATTTGTCGCATTATTTTTCAAATTGTTGAAATTGTTAATTATTATTATTCATATTGGTGAGAAACTTGCGTTGTCAACATTGAATGTGTGTTCTTTTGGTTTTATCACTTAAATATGATTATGAAAACGATTAAGTATTAGCTTATGATTTATTTTTGGTGCACCTTGTCACACCTAAAAATCATAACAGATTACATGATGCTTATTTGTATCTAGATTACTGAAAATATTTAAATTGCATAGTGTTCTATAATACTGAAAGAAAGTTGTAATAATTAAGCTTTTAATATTTATTGATGAGTGTTTTAACATGATTCTTTATTATTCCTTTGTTTTGCTTCCTATTTGTTTTTTGCACAATTTAAAAATAATTTTTGAACCTCAAATTCTTTGTATAAGTTAGAGCTGTTCATGGGCGGGCTACCCGCTAGGCCCGCCCAATCCGGCTCGAAAAACGGGCGGGCATGGACAACTTTTTTCAAAAAAATTTAAAGTTTGGACTGGTAATACCCGCCCGCCAAGATAAACGGGCGGGTAGCGACACCAAAAAATTACCAGCGGGTATACCCGCCCGCGCGCTTAGTTTAATATATTATTTATTAAATTATTAATTTTATTAAATATTAAACTATACTATTACATGACCCATACCAAACTTTAGTTTATTACTTTTCTACTAGCCTTAAGGTTTACTTCTTTTGGACTTTAATATTTTTAACCCTCAAAGCATTCAACAATCGACTATCAAAGTTCGAACAAGTAGTCGACTCCATCGTCTATATTCAATATTCATGTAATTTGACTATTTTGAGACTTTATATATATTTAAAGTATTTTAGATAATGTATTATATGTTTTTTCTTTTTTTTTTTGAAACTATATGTTTTTTCTTATAAAAACTTAACTTTATAATATGATTTATGTTTTAAATTTTTATATAAAAATATCCGCCTACCCGCGGGTCCCGCCCGCTTTAAAAATGGGCGGGTAGCGACAAAAAAATATGCCCACGAATGCGGGCGGGCTTTTGAATATTTAAGCCCACGGGTAGAATTTTTAGGTGCTACCCGGTCCGCTACCCTCCCAAGCCCGCCCATAAACAGCTCTACTATAAGTATAAAAAAAATATAAAATATATAATTGCAAAATATGATGAAAATGAATTTAAAAAGTTCTCACATAAATATATTTTATCTTTATCTCTCAAAATTTATAAATTAAGAATAAAGTATAACATATAGTATGATTTTTGTTATGTGGTATTAGCATATGGTTCCGGAGTGTGTGTGACAATTAGTTCATCTTGTTGATTTTCTACATAGTAGTGTATAACTAGGTTTTTTTTTTTTGAATTTTAACGGGCAATTCCTTTTAATTTGAGATGACTTCTTTACAAGTTTTTAGGTGTATTGTTTTCCATTTGGCTTAGTAACATGTTAACAACTTTGTTGAGGGTAAAATAATATTTTCGATTTATAAATGACTGCTTTGGAGATATAACGATTTAGTTTACAAGTGGTCTGAAAGGTTTTTAGGTCAAATAAGGAGAAATGTATTAAATATTGTACATGGCTTGGATTGAAGTTCCATATACCCTAAATAAAATATAACATATTTGTGATTATATTTGCTTGAAAGGTATGCACTCTTCATGTAAAAAGTGACACTAATTAGATTAAAAGGTATACTTAAAATTGAGAAGCACAAAAAAATTTTCATAAATATTTAAAATTAATGAGAAATATTATACAAAATTAGTTTTTCATAGTAAAGGAATAACTAATAGACATATACATGATCTACTTAATAAACAATAAAAGTTTTTTTTTTTTGAGATAATAAAAGTTATACTCTACAATAAATAGATAAATAAAAGAAAAAAATTTTAAAAAGATAATAAACTTTTATATAAAATTCGCTACTAATAGATTAATAAGGTTTGCTTGATAAACAATAAAAACGATTTCACATAGAAGCAATAATTAAAAAAAAAATTTTAAGAGGTTATTTGTGATATGAAAAGCACTTTCGAATCACTAATTTGTTTATAATGACTGAAAGGAGAGGCTAAAGACCTCACTCAAGCATCAAGTATGAAATTTAAATGTGTGTTTATGTTGTGTCAAAGATTAGGAACAAAATAATAATGCAAGTAATGATAAATGGCTAAAATAAAGTAAATAATCAACACAAGGATTTAAGGTGGTTCACCAATTTGGCTACATCCACCATCTAGCCTAGGATTATATTAATGTGTTCAATAGGAGAAATACAAACTTGATAGGAATTACAAATGGAGGTTATGTGTAGGAAGAGAGGAGCTAATTGAGGGAGAAAGCTAAGCAAGGTGCTCTTAAGATGAGACTTTGGTGCACCTATTACATGGGATATGCATGGGTATATATAGGATAAACTAGGGCAGCAGCTAAGGGAAACATATTCCACGACATACAGCAAAAACAAAACAAAACAGTAGCACATCAGTGACCCCGCTCGACCCCAGGCTCGCCCGAGCAGCCTGGTCGAGCCATGCATACTGTGGTCAGTCGAGCCCCTTTGCTGCTGCTGGTTGCTTTCCCTCTTGTCCTCTCTTTGGTCCCCACTTGTACTAGCTCTGATTTGGTAGTCTTGGAGCCCAATTCTTGCCTCCAACAAGCACACATATACCAAGTTCCCACTACCACTTAGTACTATTGTACTAATGGTACTTTAAGATGCTCAAAACAACCAATCATACCCATGTACTTTGTCCTCTTCTTACTTACACTAACAAGCTAGATTAATTAACTTAATCTTGTTATGATTACCTGGTAACTCAAGTCACCAATAATCCTAACATTCTCCACCTTGACTTGTGTTTACCAAGTCACAAAGATCACCTTCAAGAATCAATCCAAGAACACCCAAAACATCTCTAGCTAGCAACATACTTAAAATAAACATGTGTACAAACATAAATAAAAATATGTACTACAAAATGCTCTCTAAGAGCTTACATCAAAAGAGTATGTATCAAACACCAACCAAATCCATCAAAAGAGCTTACAAAATGCTCTCTAAGAGCTTACAACCAAAGAGTATGTGTACATACATATTCCAATTCTTCATTTTTGAGACAAAAAGAAAAGTTAAGTTGACTTTTGAGAAACGGCACCTCGTCGCCAATGCTCAGGGGCGGATTTGTGTATTGGCTTCCCGAGGCACGTGCCCCGTGAGAAATTTTTTCGACATTTTTTTTGTTCTAATCTTAATATTAACCTTATGTTCAAAATTTTATTTTTTTAGGTATTTTCACTCTTAATCTTAACTTTTATGTTATAATCTTTAATTTTTATCTTAATCTTAAATTCTTAATCTTGTTGTTCTAATATTTATTCTTAATCTTGATTCTTATTACATATAAGTGTTTTTTGATATTTGATAACAATGTGAATCCAAAGGGGGAGTTGCAGATTATGTTTTTAGGTATTTGGTTAGAATCTCACGTGAATTACTGTTAGGGATGGCAATGGGTCGGACTCGACTCGGATTATAAATACTCCGACTTTGCTTCGGGTAATAAGCGGACTTTTGTTTTCAGCCCACCTCCACTCGGAGTCAGATTATGCATACTCCAAGTATGCTCCGACTCGAACTCTCGGATCTCCAATGGAGTATATATATAATATGTGTGAATTTTTCAGGTTAGTTGGTGTTGTTGTTTTTTGTTGGCTGGTTTACTGATGATGTTTGTGGTTCTATGGAGTCCCTCTGGTTTGTTCTTGATGGTTTGTGGAGTCCCTCTGGTTTGGTTGCGATGGTTTAGTTTGAGGAGTCCCCATGTATGTTGTCTTCTAAGTTGTGTGCTTTATTAAGATCCAAATGATGAAGGGACTCCATTGAATGTCACTTCATAGTAGAGTTTTGCTCCCAATTAATGTTGGTGAGATACCTCTATTATGTAGTGTTGTGTTCAACAATGTGAATGACTCTACTGATGGATTATTTAGCTTAGGAAAATAGCAATAATAAGTTTTTATTACATTAACATTTTTCATCATCAACATAAACATTTGACTGCCTTACATTTTTCATCATCAAAATAAACAAAAGACACCTAACCATCTATTCATGCATATATTCTTTTAGCTCAACAAAAACAGACAAAAACACATCTAACTAAATGGTTAAGTGTGACAGTCAATGTTTCTTCGTGTGCCCTTGTTTCTTGTACCCCCTAATCTGCATCCACTTGAGTGTCCTCTGTAGCTATTTCATTATCTTCAACCTGACTAGCTGGCCTAAACATATTGTCTAGGTACGCCACAGTGTCTACAACTAAGTCCCTCATTACTGTAACTTGATTTGGTAGAATTCCCAAATGTTGTGCGCTGTTCTTATTCATATGAGGTATTTTGTAGTTGTTTCTACCTTGTACCATGAGAGTTTGATCATGCATTTTTGTAATGTCACCCATATGAACTTGTTAACTTCTGGTTTGAATGTGTTATAACATTCAGTCACCTTTGCAACAAGATCATCTAAGTCCTTAGGGAAAGATTGATATTGCAATGATTGAATGGACCTGAACAAGCCTAGATCCAACACATTTAGATCAGGTGATTGTGGTGGTTGGAATACAAGTTCAATATTGAACCCGTGTGCATTAAGTGCTGACCTAAACACTTCATCTTGTGGGACTTGATGAGGCCTTGCATTGTCCCATTGTATGACCACATTTTTGGGGAGGGTTGGTGGCCATTTTGTTTGAATACATGGGATGACCGTTGTCAGTAGCATCTCTCTAATAACATCTCTATTTACATTTTGGAGTGCCTTGGTGACCAAAGTTCCTGCTGCTCTGTTTTTGCTTGATTTTTTTGCCATCTTTTTAACAGTAAATGGGAAAATCCCATACTTCCCATCATGAATGAGTCCCCCATTGTTGTCATACAATGGCTTCCCAATTACAGCCATAAACATAGCTTTTAACTTGAATCTTTTTTACTGTTGTGCCATGTATGGGTCTTCTTCATCTGGTAAGAGATACATTCTTCTCTTGTCAAGACTGAGATAGAACCATTTCTCATCTTTGTGTATGACATGGTTCATACTAACAAAGGTGGGGTCCTCATTTGCTGTGCTTGGATTTATATGTGATAGCACTCATTTAAGTCTAGCAATCTTGTGTGCTGCTGTCAGTGCAGGCTTACTGCTACATGTATGGTTTTGTATCCTTCCCCTATTCTTGAGGTTATGTAGAGTAACATGACCAATTTTCAACGCAGCCGCATACGATCTTTTTGTCTGCCTAAGATGAAGTGGAATTGATTGAAGTAATGCATCTGATAAATTCAGTTGTTTACAACCTACCCTCCCAAACTTCTTACTCCTCACATCAATTGTATTGCCCATTGTCAACTGTTTTTTAATGTCAGCCCCTATTCTTGTGATTGTTGACTTGTGTACACCGAATTGTGTTGCTAATTTTGTCATGACTTCATTAGGTAACTTGCCATTTTGCATTTTCACAAGAATTGCATCTACAATCTCCCGTTTTTTTTTTTGTAAAGTAAGCTGTTTTCTACTACCATCTTGAGTCCCTCCCTCTCTGTTTTGTGTTGCTTCATTATGTTCTTGCATATTTTCGGTCACTGATTCATACGCTTGATCTTGATCATCATAGTAAAATGCAACCACTGCTTCCAGTGATATTAATTGATCAACATCTAAAAAATCTTCTTCATGAGGATCTTCTTCCATGTTCCTTGTTTGTGATGCAGTATGTTGGACCTAAAGGGCTGCTGGTTTTTTTTTGGGTGAAGAAGCTGCCCTATGTACAAATGAAGGAGGAGATGCGGATGGGAATTAAAGGATGAAGCTGTTGGTTTTTTTTTGGGCTAATGGGAATTAAATTTGTTATTGATCAAGATTTGTAAGATTTGGTGGATTTTGAAAAAACATGTTAAGTTATGTATGGGCTGTTTTTATAAGGTTGTTAAACTTGTTTAAGGATGAATTTGGTATGAATTTCATAAAATTGGTGCCTATTTTTTAAGATTGTGAATTTTGAATTTTTGGTGGGAAAATTGGAGGGAAAATGGTCCTTTTAATACCAAACCCTCCATTTTCTCTCTCCACCTTTTCCTTAATTACATATACCTACTTTTTCTAATTTCCCATTACAATCTTTTGCCATGGTAATCGTGCAACCTCCAAAAGTTGCACATAAATATAAACGGAGGTAGTATATATATATATATATATATATATATATATATATATATATATATATATATATATATATATATATATATATATATATATATATATATATATATATATATATATATATATATATATATATATATATATATATATATTTCAGGTTTGTTTGGTTAATACTTTAAGAAGTTGCTACATCACAGAAATAAAAACATATTTCAGGTTTGTTTTATATCTTAAACAATTAGGAGTGCTGCTTATTTATTAGGCGTATTATACTGTATAAGTTATTATATGTTTTCTATAGTTTTAATTAATGCAAGTATTAGTTACTTCATCTATTGGTGAAATTTAATTTAAGTTTTGTTTTTCTGAATAAAATGAAGAAAATGTTCAAGAATCAGCTACAAGAACTAGCACAAAAAAGCTGCTTCAATTTACCATTATATGTTTGGAAAAGAGAAGGACCTGATCATGCTCCGAGATTCAAAGCTTGTGTTAATTTTAATGGGGAAGCATTTGAAAGTCCTACTTATTCTCCTACTTTAAAACAAGCTGAAAAATCTGCAGCTGAAGTTGCCCTTAATACTCTTTCTTCTAGAGGCTCTATATCTCTTCGGGTAAGCGTTTTTCCAAATTATTTGCTTTTTTTTTATCTAATTACTACCACTATTTATGATTGTTGTTACTCTATTTCTCACTCTATTGATATAAATTTGCTTATGCTATGATTTGACTCAAATTTAGTATTCAACAAATAACAAAAATTCAAATTAGATTTACGTCAAATTAAAAAGTGGTTAAAAAATGAAAATTTTAAAATGACATTCAAAACCTTGTCATTTTCTAATTTTTTTATTATGAATACATATTCAATCTACTATTTAAAATGATATGTTTGTTCCAAACGCACCCTTAACAAATTCTTTTTAGCATATTGTAAGTTAAATTTGTGATGTTATAACTTAGATTGAAAAAGGGATTGATAGACTACTCATATCAACAAGGTGCAAATTCTTTTCTAGGGAGCCCATTTGCTAAGAACTCCACAGTTAAGCGTGCTTGGTGGGGAGCAATTTTAGGATGGGTGACCTCCTGGGAAGTTTTCCGAGTGCGCACGAGTGAGGCCAAAGTGCACTGGAAAGACTTGTGTTGGTCTGTGGGGCTAGTCTACAGTCTCCATGAGTAGTCACCGGTGGTGCGTTGGGTCGGGGTGTTACAAATGGTATCAGAGCAACCCTGCGACCGTGGCTGATTGTGTGTTCAGTGCACCTAGCGGGGTAAAGATCCTGAAATGACGGTCCAACGAGGACGTTGTATTCTTCAGTGGGGGTGAGTGTGATACCCCAGATTTAGTTTGAAAAGGGATTGATAGACTACTCATATCAACAAGGTGCATCTTCTTTTCTAGGGAGCCCATTTGCTAAGAACTCCACAGTTAAGCGTGCTTGGTGGGGAGCAACCTTAGGATGGGTGATCTCCTGGGAAGTTTTCCGGGTGCGCACGAGTGAGGCCAAAGTGCGCTAGAAAGACTTGTGTTGGTCTGTGGGGCTAGTCTACAATCTCCATGAGTAGTCACCGGCGGTCCGAGGGGCCGGGGTGTTACACTCCCGTAAAAACAACAGTCCGAGATGAATGATAAAGATGGACCTGAGGAAAGCTTACGACTCGATCAGCTGGATCTTTTTGTTCTCCGTCATGGATGAGATGGGCTTCCCTTCTACGTTTGTTAGCTGGATTAAGGCTTGTGTCACAACAGTCTCCTTCTCCCTGTTGGTTAATGGTTCGCCCCCAAAGCCTTTTGATGCGAAGAAAGGCCTTCGTCAGGGAGACCCCATCTCCCCCTACTTGTTCGCTATAGCTATAGAATACTTATCTATGTAGAAACACTTAGAGACAACAAACTGCAACAAGAGGGGGGTGAATTGTTGCTTTTGCCCTTAGAGTATTTTTTGCCCTATTTTCTTGCGGAATTTGAATAATTAAAATACTCAAGACAAAATAAAGAAAACTAATAAGGAACACCAAGATTTAACGTGGAAAAAAGAACCACGACCCTCTGGGGATTTCTCTTCTCTATTATTTTATGTAAATCAATTCTCTATTACACAAAATAATTTCTCCTTCTCTTTCTCTATTCTCTTCTCCTTCTCTTTCTCTTCTCGGTTTCTCCTTTTCGTTCCCTTTCTCTATTCTCCTTCTCTTTCTCTATTTTCTATTTCAATTCCCCCTTAGACTTACCCAAGTCTAATTACAAATTCTCTCAAATAAACCCGTACAAGATTTATCTAAAAATGGATGAACAAAACAAGAATTGCACAAGGATCTAATCTTGAAATTAATTAGTAATTAAAACATTCAAGATTTCCTTTTCTTGATTTAGAAAACTCACGAAATATTTGGGCACAAAAATATTTTTAGAAAAATATTTTTTCTTGAAATGATCACCAATTTGTGCCGGTTTGTGAAAAACCATTTAAATACTTTTAGATCTTGTAAAACCTTAATCCCATGATCTTAAGATGTGGGAGTAGTGGGCTAGTTGACGTGAGATAATGGATAGAAAACTTGGTGGTTACTCCAAGTTTTTCTTTGTCTTCTAGCTAAAAATAGCCAAGACATAATATAAGAAATCTAATTTTAAGATTTAAATTAAAAAGTTAAGTATTTTAATTTAAGATCTAGATTTAAAATATTTTCAAGATAACTACCTTGTGCAACCTAGGTTTTATCACCCGTACAACAAAACAAAAAAAAGAAAAATTAAAATTAAAATTATTTTCTTAATTAAATTTGTTGACTTCTTCTCTGAACGTTGATCTGGGAACACCGCACTGTCTCTGAATAACCAATCTTCGAATTTGACTTGATCTTGAAACAGTAAAGTAGTAATCCCTTTTCAACTTCTAATGGTCCCATCGACGACCCTTTTAAGGATCGGATATATGACCTAACACAATAATCTCAAAAAGATAATATGTTTGTTTATAAATGTTTATGTTATCATCAAAACCAAATGGGCCAACAATCTAGACTATTGCACACCTAGCGAAATAACGAGCAGTTTCACTTCCACCCAAGATGCAGGAAAGAGAACATCACCAATCTCCTCTTTGCTGATGATCTCCTCATGTTCTGCCGGGCAGATAAGACTTCAATGCAGAGCTTGATGAACACTTTTAATCGCTTCTCGAAAGCTTCCAGGCTTGAGGCTAACACAAATAAGAGCAATGCGTACATAGCTGGGGTGGATAATCAAAGTAAAGAGAGGCTGTTGCAGTACCTCCAAATGGAGGAATGTACCTTCCCTTTTCGCTTACCTCGGGGTTCCCCTCCACTCCAAAAAGCTCAATTCGAGGGACTGTAGGCCGCTGGTTGATAAAATCATTGGGAGAATTGGCTACTGGTCTTCGCGTCTCCTCTCTTACGCGGGGAGAATCCAGCTGGTGCGCAGTGTGATAGGGGGTATTCAGAATTTTTAGGCTCAAATTTTTTGCCTCCCGAAAAAGCTAATAAAGATGGTAGAGAGTATCTGCAGATCTTTCATTTGGACTGGGAAAGAAGGGATATCCAAGAAGGCAGCAGTGGCTTGGAGCCAGATGACCTTACCGCTTGCAAAGGGAGGCCTCAACCTGAGAGATATGGTCACCTGGAACAAAGTAGCTCTTCTCAAGCACCTTTGGAATCTGGCGCGTAAAAAAGACAATCTTTGGGTAAAATGGGTCCACAACTACTACATGAAGAATCAAGAGGTTCGAAATGTGAGAATCTCTATTCATGCTTCATGGATCTTTAAGAAGATCATCAAGCAAAGAGACCTCGTAGACACTTTAGGGGGCTGGGATAAATTTACAGAAGATGGCAACTTCACCATTGGAGGGGTTTACAACCGGCTTACTACAGACGCACTTAGAGTTGCATGGGGGAACATCATGATCAAGAACTATGCCAGTCCAAGTGCAAAGTTCATCACGTGTCTTGCAACTAAAGATAGAATTGGGAAATGGCTTAATATCACATATGCCAAATGTGTGTTGTGCAATGGGGCCAGTGAATCAGTTCAACATCTCCTTTTTGAGTGTCTGAATGCTATGGAAATCTCGTCAAGGCTGTTCAAGTTTCTTCAGTATAAACTCGACGACCCAAACTTCCAAGCTGAAATTATCACAATGAAGAAGATCAACAAAAAGAAAACTGACCGAGCTAAACTGATTGTAGCATTACGGACAGAGATGATCTACAAAATATGGAGACAACGCAACAATAGGATCTTCGATAACCGCAACCTGAGTACGAAGGAGGTTTATGATTATATAGTTTTTAGAGTAGCTGGGAGGGTTAACAGTAGAATGAATGACATGCTTGTATCTAAGTAGGTGACTTGTGTAGCTTTTTGGGCTTTCGCTCCCTTTTTGTTGTGAGTGATAGCGTTTTTGTTGGCCCGGGCTGGAGTTAAGTTCCGGTCCGAGCGTTTCCCTCTGTATTTTATTTTTGGTATATAATACAAATCATTTGGCAATATATATATATATATATATATATATATATATATATATATATATATATATATATATATATATATATATATATATATATATATATATATATATATATATATATATAATATATATATATATATATATATATATATATATATATATATATATATATATATATATATATATATATATATATATATATATATATATATATATATATATATATATATATATATATATATATATATATATATATATATATATATATATATATATATATATATATATATATATATATATATATTGTTACGGGTCATACTTCCTATGTCCTATGAAAGAGCAAAATGACCTTAGGTCAATGAAGTCAAAAGTCAAACTATCCTTTATATTGGTCAAGGCTTACAGCTCCAGCTGAAGTCCAAGGAAGAAGATCTACTTGCAGGACGACGGTTATTTAATCTATTCAGGTCAAAGATCCTTCCCTGAAAACCACCTATGGTCTTAGTAACTGCCCTCCATGATGTCCCCTCCTGCAGATGTAACTTCCAGCGGTTATCTACCTAAGGATAACTGCCCAAGAAGGGTAACCCCCGAGACAGACCTACCTTAAAAGCAACATTCGACTTCGATAATCAGGTTACGCGATCTTACTCAAAAAACTCATATACATCACACTTTCCCTGGTCTGACTTAAGCATCGGAGAGCCCTTCCGGGACTAGGCCCCCGGGTTAGCTTTCTTTGTGGTTGCAGGAACACCACGCGCGGCGGTCGGACTACTACCAGCCCTTATTTCAGAAGATACCTACCTCTTGAAGTCCCCTTACAAATTTGACAGTTTCTTAGCAGAAACAGTTTGGCGCCGTCTGTGGGGACTACGAGAAGTATCATCCTTCAAAACACCTGAAACTCCACCCTAACTTAAGAAAGATGGCACCCAGAAGAACAAACACCAAAGAAGCGTCAGTCGCACGCAGCACTGACACTTCCACTTCACGACCTGAGAATCGACCGGTGACGAGGCAGGATCTCGAGGCTCTCGCTGACAATCTTTCTCGAACATTTGCTGAGCAGTTACGCAATGTCACTGCCCAGCAACCTTCCACGGCACCGAACGATCCTGACATAAATGCCACCCTGGCAGCCATGACACAGCAAATCCAAGATCTAAGAACCTTGTTTGCAGAACAACAGAGAGTCCCTTCCGAACAAGGTCGGAGAGAAGCCGAAGAAAATCTTGCCCATTCACGGGTAAAGACTTCAAGACAACCAACTCCCTCCCGCAGAGATGACTCTAACTGCGCCTCCTCTAAAAGACGCACTAGTGACCTACGAACTCACCTTGACAGCCGTCGGAAAGAAAGGAGCAGTAATGTTCAAAGCTTTTTAGATGGAAGGAGGAGAGAAAGATCTAAAGACCTTCGGGAACGACTGAATTCGGATTATGTGGCAGAATCCTCCGCACGCCCCCGCGAGAGGGAAGCGCCTATGCAGCTGAACTCTCCCCTATCCGCGGATATTCTGGCTACACCTAATCCATCCAAAATAAAGGTGCCTGCCATACCTCCGTTTTCTGGCACTCAATGTCCAGAAGAACACATGATAGCCTATAAAAATGTCATGGTACTATATACAACTGACTCCTCGCTATTATGCAAATTCTTCCCGATCACGCTCACAGGCCTAGCCCTGACTTGGTTTACATCACTTCCCAATGGAAGCATCCACAGTTTCGCTGAACTCGAGGCCAAGTTCCTCAATCACTTCACAGCATCAAAGAGACAAGAGAAATCTAATTTCCATTTGTTGAGCATCACCCAACAAGATGGAGAATCCTTATCTGCTTACCTTCAGCGGTTCCACGACGGAGTGCTGGCGGTTACAGACCTGGAAGAATCAATTGCAGTCTCGGCTTTGATCAATGGCATGAGGACCCATAAACTGAAGTTCCAACTCCTGGAGAACCAAGTTAAGTCCTATGCGGAAGCCATGAGACAGGCAAGAAGTTATGTCACCGCTTCCGATATCTGTCAACAACTAGACCCTACCTCCAGGAAAAGAAAAAATGACAAGGCGGTAGACACAAGAGACCGAGCAAGACAGGATGATCATAATCAGAAACGAGGATCCAATAGATCTGATAGAGACAGGAAGTATCCTCCACGTGACATCAGGGATGATGGATATGAAGCCAAGTTCAACCGCAACAGGGCGGAGATTTTTTATGCCGTTAAGGATCAATTACCCCCTCCTGCCGCCGTTCCTACACCTAAGTACCGCCGAAACATGGACTTATGGTGTGAATATCATAAGGAGCATGGTCATACCCTCCCTAACTGTCGGGAGTTGAAAAGAATCCTAAACAAATATGCGGAGGAAGGGAAATTGGACCGTTTCCTCAACAAAGAGGACGATAGAAAGCAACCTGAAAGGAAGAAACATCGGCTTGATGATCTTGACATCGAGAAGTTGGCTTCTCTACACTCCAGAAATTCATCCGCTGCTACTGATGGCGTGATTAATATGATAGTAGGGGGCTATTCTGAGGAGTTCCCCACCATCCGATCTGCAAGAGACAGCATACACACCCTTATGAAGGGTCCTCCCAAAGAAGAACCAACATGCCCTGAAATGAAATTCAGTCAGGAGCTGAGCATCCCTTTGCAGCAGCCACATTCTGATCCAGTGGTAGTCACTTTGAAAATAAGCCACATGAAAGTCCGCCGTATCCTCGTTGATACCGGAAGTTCTGCGGATTTGATAACCATGGATTGTCTGCGCCAAATGAAATATGAAGAGAAACACCTTCAACCCATGGACAGACCTTTGATTGGGTTTGGAGGTGGAAGGGTCTTCCCCCTAGGCACCATTGTCCTTCCTGTCAGAATTGGTGAGAAAAACAATGGGCGCAATATTGCTGTTCGTTTCACAGTGGTAGACCTAAAATTCTCCTATAATGCCATCATGGGTCTTCCTCTCATCAACAAAGTCAAGGCAGTCATCTCTACTCACCAGTTGCTGCTACAATATGAGAAGGATGACTCTACTGTCGGAATCCTACGGGGTGATCAAAAATCAGCAAGGGAATGCCTAGTCAATTCCCTCAAAAGGGAAGAGATACCTCGAGAATCTGGACAAAAAAGAAAGTTGGAAGATGCTGCCATCCTCTCCGTTGCAACCCCTTCTCAAAGGCCAGAACCATCTGATAAACATGAAGAAGTTGATGTCTGGGGGAAGGGAGAGATGATCAAGATTGGCACAAATCTGAACGCTGATATCAGAGAAGAATTGTTGAAAGTCATCTCCGAATTCCGTGATGTCTTTGCCTTCAATGTGTCTGAAATGCCGGGC
Organism: Amaranthus palmeri; assembly: GCA_019776075.1. Classification (NCBI taxonomy): domain Eukaryota; kingdom Viridiplantae; phylum Streptophyta; class Magnoliopsida; order Caryophyllales; family Amaranthaceae; genus Amaranthus; species Amaranthus palmeri. Next base: position 104,813 of record JAAKBH010000775.1, read on the forward strand.
ATTCCTAAAGATGTCATGTGTCACAAATTAGACATCAAACCTGGCTATAAACCGGTGAAGCAAAAGTTGAGACACCAAGGTCAGGAAAGAATAGAGGCAGCCAAAGCCGAGGTCCAGAAATTGCTCAAAGCCAACTTCATAAGGGAGTGCCAATACTCTGAATGGCTCTCCAATGTGGTGTTGGTAAAGAAGTCTAACGGAAAGTGGAGGATGTGTGTTGACTTCACTGATTTAAACAAGGCATGTCCTAAGGACGACTACCCGCTTCCAAAGATAGATCGCCTAGTCGATTCTACAGCGGGGCACGCCCTCCTTAGCTTCATGGATGCAAACGCGGGATATCATCAAATCCCCCTGGCAGAAGAAGATCAACCACACACTGCCTTCATCACAAGTGCTGGAGTATATTGCTACAAAGTCATGCCCTTCGGACTTAAAAATGCAGGGGCCACGTTCCAGAGGATGGTAAACAAGGTGTTCAATGCTCAGATTGGGAGAAACCTAGAAGTTTATGTTGATGACATGATCACCAAGAGCAAAGAGCCCAAAGATCATGCTGCAGATCTCAGGGAAACTTTCCTCACCCTCAGAAACCACGTAATGCGCCTTAATCCTGAAAAGTGCGTTTTTGGGGTCACTGGGGGGAAATGCCTAGGTTTCTTGGTGGATGAAAGGGGTATAGAAGCAAATCCAGACAAAATCCAAGCCATCCTCAACATGCAGTCTCCCAAATCCGTCAAGGAAGTTCAAAAACTCACCGGTTGTGTTGCAGCGCTTGGAAGGTTCATGTCAAAATCCGCTGACAAATGCTCCCCATTCTTCAGAACCCTCAAGAAACAAACATTTGAATGGGGCCCAGAAGCAGAAAAAGCCTTCCAAGATCTCAAAGAATATCTGGCCAACCTTCCTAAACTGGTCTCTCCTCTGAAAGGTGAAGTATTATACCTCTACATAGCCATCTCAGAATATTCTCTTAGTGTTGTGCTGGTGGCTGAAAGAGAAGGGAAGCAATTCCCCATTTACTATATAAGCCACGCATATAGAGGATCTGAGAGCAATTACAGTGAGGTTGAAAAGGCATTGTATGCTGTGGTGATGGCCAGCCGCAAATTAAAGCCCTATTTTCAGTCTCATCAAATCAGGGTTCGTACAAGTCAGCCTATAAAGAAGATCTTAGAAGGAAGGAATCAATCAACCAGAGTAGCCGACTGGGCCAATCAACTGTCTGATTTTGGTATTGAGATTGAGCCCCGCACCGCAATCAAAGCCCAAGCTCTCGCTGATTTCATAGCTGAAGCCACAGGGTCTGAGCCTGCAAATCCCAATCAAGAATGGAAGCTCTATGTTGACGGCTCTGCAACCAAATCATCCAGTGGTGCAGGAATAATCATAATCTCATCTGCAGGAGTAAAGCTGGAGCATTCTGTTCGCTTCCAGTTCGCTGCCTCAAACAATGAGGCGGAATATGAAGCCCTGATATTTGGCATCACAATCTGCCGAAATTCAGGTGCCAAGGTGATCACAGCTTACTCTGACTCACAGCTCATTGTGGGGCAGGCGAATGGGGATTTTGAAGCCAAAGATGACAGCATGAAAATGTATCTGCAGAAAGTCAAATCTTTGATAGAGCCGTTGCAATTCACCATCAATCATATACCCAGATCTGAGAATGCCCAGGCAGATGCCTTAGCCAAACTAGCAAGCTCAGCTGATGGCCCACAGGCCCGCAACATCACATGGGAGATTCTACCCTCACCTAGCATCAATCAAAAAGTCGCTATGGTAACCAAGGACAACACTTGGATGGAACCCCTCATCCAATATTTCAAACATGGCACCCTGCCAGAGGATCCTGCACAAGCCTCTCTGTTCCTGAAGAAGGTAAAATGGTTCGAGTTCTTTGAAGACAATCTATACAAGAAAAGTTACACACACCCACTGCTGAAGTGTGTAACACCAGAAGATGGGAACTATATCCTCCGAGAAATCCATGAAGGGGGATGTGGCATCCATCAGGGCACCAGGACCATTATCAACAAAGTCCTGCGGAATGGCTACTACTGGCCAACATTAAGAGAAGATGCAGAAAAACTGGTCAAAACATGTGAAAAGTGCCAATACTTTGCAGAAATTCCAAGAAAACCATCAAACTATCTTTCTACCATCCAAGCAGTTCTGCCATTTGATAGATGGGGCCTGGATCTTTTGGGACCCTTTCCTCCTGCAAAAGGCCAGAGAAAGTTCATCATTGTGGCTGTAGATTACTTCTCAAAATATGTTGAGGCTGAACCTTTAAGCACCATCACTGACAAACAGGTATGTCAATTCATTTGGCGTAACATCATTACTCGATATGGCATACCTAGGGTTATAATCACTGATAATGGCCGTCAATTCATAAGCAAAAATACCCTTGATTATTGTGAGAAGTTTAAAATACAAATAAGGTTTAGCTCTGTGTCAAGACCCCAAACCAATGGTCAAGTTGAATCCGCCAATAAAACCATACTTTCTGGTATAAAGAAAAAGATAGAAGGGGCCAAAGGCTCCTGGGACGAAGAACTGCCAGGTGTGCTCTGGGCTATGCGTACAACTGTGAAAGAGGCCACTGGACACACACCCTTCTCACTTGTCTATGGTTCTGAGGCTGTGCTACCAGTAGAAATAGGCATTCCATCCACAAGGATTGCCTACTATTCTCATGAGGATAATGATGCTGCAAAAGAGGTTAACTTAGATCTCCTCCCTGAAACAAGAGGCAATGCACTTCTTCGATCTTTGGCTCAAAAACAGAAGATGGCCAGACAATTCAACAGGATGGTGAAACCCAAGCAATTGCAACTCCATGACTATGTTCTCAGAAAAGTGGAAGCAACTGGGAAAGCTACTGACAAAGGCAAGCTGGGGGCCAATTGGGATGGCCCATTCAAGATAGTCCGAATTGTGAAACCAGGAACATTTGAACTAGAAGACGCAGAAGGCAAACTGCTCAAAAGGCCATGGAACTCTGATCATCTCAAGAAGTTCTACATCTGAGTAACCCCTTGCAAGGGGCCCCCATCATAGCACCTATTAAACTTTATAGCTGAACATTTCATTTTATGCTGGTTTACTTTTATTTGTTTTTGTTGGATTTGGATGTTATTATATGAACCTATGTTCACTTTTATCATGATATCATATGAACCTATGTTCACTGTTATCTGAATTGTTGTTTGCAAGAGCTTGCTCAGATTCCGAACTATTTGTATTTCCATGATGTTAATGGAGGTCAGAGACTCCTATGAGTCTGACCCCCCCTTGGAAGGTTTGTTGAGAACCTATGTTCTAACAAGCTAAGTAATTCTCATGTTTTTGATGTTTGTGGAGGTCAGAGACTCCTATGAGTCTGACCCCCCTTGGAAGGTTTGTTGAGAACCTATGTTCTAACAAGCTAAGTAATTCTCATGTTTTTGATGTTTGTAGAGGTCAGAGACTCCTATGAGTCAGACCCCCCCTGGGAAGGTTTGTTGAGAACCTATGTTCTAACAAGCTAAGTTATCTTCATGTTCTGTTGAAGGTCAGAGACTTCTATAAATCTGACCCAAATTTGATAAGGACTATGTTCTATCAAGCTAGAACGCCTACATGATGTAAAGTATTAAAGGACAGAGACTCTTATGAGCCTGACCCATTTCTGATAACTTGTAAAGAACCTATGTTCTGATAAGTCAAGTTATTTTTACACAGCTGGGAGGTCAGAGACTCTTATATGATGTAATAATTTAGAAGCCAGAAACTCCTATGAGTCCGACCCTCTGACTCTTCACCCTAAAGATTCAGAAAATTATTCATAAAACCTATGTTTTATCAAGTTATTAGAGAAATCCGAGTCATCACCCAGAAGAAGCGGATAACAGTTGATAAAGATCCGAATTCTCAGGCAGTTACAATGAAAATCCTTGTTTAGACACTACCAATTCCGTTGCTGGTTAATTCTCCGATTTATAACATATCACAAGTTAAATGATAGCAAGCAACACATTCAAAATCAAAGACATTGAAGAAAATTTACAATCACATTTACAAGGGTAGGAGATACGGATCTCCTAATAATGTTTACAAATATTTCCAAAAAAGTGTTCAAGTTTCACCTAAATCTATTACAAAAGGTGCTCGAGGCACGGAAGAATCTTCACTCAGCCTGCTCATTGGCCTGAGATACCGGAGAAGGCGACCTGGGGGCCGGAGAAGGAGACAGCTTTAGAAGCTCGTCCAAGTCTATGGTTAGAGGCTCGGTGGCTTCCAACTCTTGAGCCAAATCTTGGACAACTTCCCTCTCCATGGTCAAGTGTCCAGCAAGATCATTACACTTATGATCAAGAGAAGAAAAGTTTGATCTTGCCGGAACAGAAGGAGGATCGGAACGCTTGGGCTGATACACCGTGAAATCCATTTCGGAGGCCCGCTTCTCCAAGGCCGGGGGGATCTTTGCAGCCCATTGTTTCTTCTCTTCAACATCCCACTCCGGGTCATCTAGGGCGGCAGAGCCCCTGTTGAAGGTATCAGTTAAGTTTTTCAAAGCCTCCCCCCTCTTGGACATGGCCAGAGCTGAAAGTTTCTCAGAGTCAACCCCCATCTCAATGGCTGCCAACCTTGTTGCCTCGGCTTCGAGAAGGATGCCATTGTTGATCATCTCCCCAGAAAGCTTGGCCATAAATGACCCACAGTCCGAGGAAGATAACCAATCCTTGGCGATCCGACCTCGTCGCTCCGACTTGGCCTTGTAATATTGGGCGACCTCTAAAACCTCTTCCAGCTTCGCCTGCTCTTCATAAAGCAAGTCCAGCAGATACTTGCTTCTCACAGTGACCATGTCCAAGGCCTCTAAGACGTTCCCGATGTCGGTACACATCTCCAAAGAAAGCTGGGAACACTTATCCAACTTCCCAGCAGTCTCGGTCAACATATCCTTCATCCGAGCTCTCCATTTCTCTGCCTGATCAAGCCTTTCAGACAGGCCTTTGCATTTATCCAGACGAGCCTTCAGATCCGCCTCCTTCTCATTCAGCTCGTCCACTCTGGCAGTCAGTGTCCGGATAGTCTCCCGGTCCACCTCATTCTGCTGGACTTTGGATGTCTCGAATAACATCCTGATCAAGCCCTGGAAAAGAAAACTATCAGTAAAAATGCTAAGTATAGAATATAAGCCGTGATACATATAACTGAAGACTTACCTCAGCCATAGCAGCCTGAGCCCTCTGCATCCTCTCTTCAGGATCCAAAGTATCCATGAAGTCTAGATCATCTTGTGTGATCAAACATCGGCTGGCTTTGTTGTACCGGCCCGCCAGTTCAGCAGTAGAGAGGTTTACAAAAGGAACACCAGGCCTTTGTGCCTTAATGTTCCTGGTGTAAACCACCTCTTCCTCCACCAGGACTTGCTTCCCCTTCTCCTTGGGAGCAATCTTTGAAGAAGAAGCCGAAACCTTATATTTCGGCTCGTTTATTTTGATGCCCGGAAAGTTGGTGCTCAGAGGCACGGCATCAATTATTGGCTCCCCTGAGCCAGAAGAAACCTCATCATCATCGTCTTCCACCACCACCGGGTTATCGGGTGTGGGGGGTCGCTTTGGGCTTAGATGAGCCCCTTTTTCTTTTTCTCGTGGGCTTCCCAGCCCTGTTGGCAACTTCTTCAGGAGGGGGTATTTCCCTCCTCTTCTCCAGCAGCTCCCGAGCCTCCTCATGACTCGGAGCATCCTTCAGCGCATCTGTTACAGTCACTGAGTTCTGCAAATCGTACAAACATGATTAATATCTACTCTAAGTATTTCAGCAACAATCTGTAAGTTGAACACTTACATTAGGAGGATTAGGCACGGCTGGAGGAGGAGTGACCGTCCTAAGTGCTTCAGCAAAAGCTCCCAGAGTGTTAAAGCCAGCCATCAGTTGTCTATACTTGGCTCCAACTTGCTCCCTTGCTACTCCTGCAAAATATTAACATGGGTTAATATCAAACTAAATCAATATCATAATACGGCTTTGAAAGAACCTACTCTTATTAAAGAAGATGCTAATGTCAAAAGCTGCGAGAAAAAGCTCTTTGCTAAGATCAGGAAACCTGGGTATCCATCTCCGCTGTACAAATACCGGCTTTTTCCTCAGTTCTACTTTCATGGTAGCAAACCGGACTATTATCGCTTCCTCGTGATTGCAAATAGGTACGTTGTTATTTAAAACGCTCTACCTTAGGGTTTATATCAAAACTTGTCTTGATATCCCAACCTTGCCTACTATACAAATAGCCAAACTTTGTCCTAAAAAGTTTGTTGCTATCAGGCAAATCCCCCACTATCTTAAAACCCCTTCTGTGGGATAAGGTCACCCATCCAGGCCCATTCGTTGTAGAATTGCATAACCTAGCCCTAAATATGTGGCGAAACGCCGTCATGCTTAATCCTATTCCCAAACCCTTGCTTACTATAATAAAGGCCGAGATACACCCCCAGGCATTGGGATAAAACTCAGCCACAGTAATATCCAACATATCCAAAACTGCTTTAGCGAAAGGGTGTAAGGGGAATCTCAGACCCATTTCAAAAGATTTGTCATATACAGCTATACAACCCTCTGGGGGGTATCGTACAGTATCATAAAGTCCTGGCTTGACTACATCATAGCCATCTACGAGGCCCCATCTCCGAGCCATACTCTTCCTGTCACTGTCCAATATGTCCATTGTGGTTTTATCTACAAAATAGTTCAATGGTCCCCGTTGGAATATAAAAAGGATGAGGAATGTTCTTGGAAGTGTCCCGGCTTGGTGAACATTCTTGAGCCGCTTTCTTCTTCGTCATATCTACATGAACCACCTCCAAAAGTTTAGGATTTACACGTATGTATCCGGGAACGAATGCTAAAGAAAACTTCCCAAGGATAAGGTAAAATGGTCTCCTCTGGGTAAAAAGGCGAAACATCAGACTTCATCATCACTCGGAATCGGTTCATAATGCGGATTCACGCGAAAAAATTGGGCTATCATCATCCGACTCATCAGAACCAACCTGGTCTCTTCATTCTTGAATTCCGAGTCCTTATTAAGGTCAATGTTGGGAAATTCTCTACAGATATCCTCTAAGTAAAGGGTCTCCATGACAAAACAAGTTTTATATGAACAGTGATGCAAATATAAATCAAACAATAATTATTCAAGAACAGATTGAAGATCTTCAAGAACAGTTTGAAGATTTCAAGAACCAATGGTTGAAGATTTGATGAATTTATTGAAAATCAAATGAAAAAATCAAGAAATTTATGAATTTGATCCAAAATTAGAGCATACCTGGTGTGAAATGTGTTTCCAAGTATGAACTGTCAGAAAATCTTCAAAGATGTCAGAGCCTCTCTCTCTAGAAAAGTTTGAAATTTGTACTTCTCTCACTAGAATACAATTTTGGAACAAAATGACAAAAAGTTAGGTGAGAATTTAATATAGCCATTAATGCACTGTTTGGGGAAATGACACCATGGTTGGTGAAGACAGCTTGATTCTGCATCTCCTATTAAAATCCGAGACTGCAGAACTTCTTCACCCTCTAAGAGCCCACAGAGTGCTGAATCCTACTTTTGACCAAGTATACCTATGTGTACTTAAAGAGTCCGAGACTTCTATAAGTCGACCCCCTCAGGACCTCTAATGTTGAGGCCTCTCTTTTTGGCTAAGGTACACCTATGTGTACTTAGGAGTCCGAGACTTCTATAAGTCGGACCCCCCCAGGACCTCTAAATGTTGAGGCCCCTCTCTTTTTGGCTAATTACACCTATGTGTACTTAAGGAGTCCGAAACTTCTATAAGTCGGACCCCTCCCAGGACCTCTAAATGTTGAGGCCCCCTCTTTGTGGCTAAGTACACCTATGTTGTACTTAAGGAGTCCGAGACTTCTATAAGTCGGACCCCTCCAGGACCTCTAAATGTTGAGGCCCCCTCTTTGTGGCTAAGTACACCTATGTGTACTTAATGAGTCCGAGACTTCTATAAGTCGGACCCCCTCAGGACCTCTAAATGTTGCAGGCCCCTCTTGTGGCTAAGTACACCTATGTGTACTTAATGAGTCCGAGACTTCTATAAGTCGGACCCCCCTCAGGACCTCTAAATGTTGAGGCCCCTCTTTGTGGCTAAGTACACCTATGTGTACTTAAGGAGTCCGAGACTTCTATAAGTCGGACCCCTTCAGG
>JAAKBH010000776.1:0-112832 GCA_019776075.1 Amaranthus palmeri
GGATTATATGAATAATCAAAAGTAGGGATTATTCACAGGCAAACGTTAAAAGTATGAATTATTCCCGACAATTTTTCCATGATTATATCATGCACTTAAGTTTCATTTGTCTAAGCTTATTAGTCCAAAAAACATTGTTATTCTCAAGCAACATCCATACATTAAATGTACAACTTATATCCTCATATTAATCTTATACAAATTTTATATATATATATATATATATATATATATATATATATATATATATATATATATATATATATATATATATATATATATATATATATATATATATATATATATATATATATATATATATATATATATATATATATATATATATATATATATATATATATATATATATATATATATATATATATATATATATGTATTACTCCCTCCGTTTTTTTATGTTCTTCCACCTTATTATAATTGGTAGTTTCAAAAGTTCTTCCACTTTAGAATACTTTCTATTATTGGAAAGTTTTTATCTCTGTTTTACCCCTTAAAACCCTACTTTCCTTACTTCACACCACTATTTAATTATTTTTAATCTCATATTTCCAATACAATCATTATTTCACACTACTATTTAATTATTTTTTCTCTTATAATTCCAATACAATCATTACTTTCCACTACTATATAATTAAAATAATACCCACTACCACCAAAGATTCTTTCTTTCTTAATATTTGTGAAAAACTCAAAGTGGAAGATCTAAAACGAACGGAAGGAGTATTAGATTGTTCATCAATGTGCCACATATCCGCACACTAGTACAAAAAGATATCATTATTAGATTGTCTATGAGCGGGATATACTGAGTAGGATGATGATGACGACGACTTCAGGAGAATGATACCGCTCCTCGTATGATACTTAACTGCTTATGGAGCTGAGCATGAATATTTATTTAACATTGTATTTCTGATATGTGAATTGAGAAGATATATAGTATTATTTTTATGAGTTTTAGTATTTGTTTTCGAAAAATAAATGTCATGATAGTTCCTATGTGGTACCTAGTTTGAAAATTCTATACATCAAAATAAGTGTCATATGCGCATATAAAATTTACGTATTAATTTAATTATTATTTTATATTAATTGTTTTTAATTTGATTTAAATTAATATGTAAATTTTATATAAAACAGTAGAATACTAATGTTAAAAATATTTTTCTTTAAATTCGAGTTTTTTCTTTGAATTTTTTAAATTTGAGTTTTTTGTTTAAATTTACTTCTCCCCACGCTTATAAGTGATGATATTTTTTCCACGCTTATTAAGTATGGGTAAATGAAACAACTTAATTAAGCATGGACAAATAAGTGTGGGTAGACACAACTTTTTTTGTAGTGAGTTTGACTGGGAAAGGGTTTCAAATATTTTATAAAAATCTTCTAAACTACTAGAAGAGTAAAACTGGAGTATTTAATATGTAACCGGTAAAATAGTGTTATGGATTCAACTAGTTTCAAAGTTTGTCTCTTTGAACACTTTCAGTCCAAGTTAAATATATGATATCTAATATTTTCTATATAATACCAAGATATATATACCTTGATTTGAGGGAATGAATTTAAGTATACAGATTAACTTCCTATCATCAAAGTTAAAAATATGAAAAGATATGATTACATGATATAAACAAAATCTCGCTTGACAATATTTTCTCTTACATTAAAATATTAGTCGGCAGTTTAGTCGTAGTATATAAAATAAATTTGAATTGACAATAACCATAACATAACAAATATTTCAGAAGATAGAATACAATATTTATAATTTAAGAGAAGAGATGATATGAAAAGTGTTTTGTTGTTAAACAATTAAAGCATAAAATGAAGTTAAAAGTAAGAATTTAATTTAAGAGAAGAGATGATATGAAAAGTGTGAATAAGTACGTAAGTCTAAGGGGTTGGTAATGACTGGATTTGATCAAAGATATCTGATGGAATTGGAACATCATCCAAGAAGCTATACGTGTCAGGCATTGTATCAAACCCCCCAAACTCAAAGGGAGAAAGCATAAGTTCCTGTGTTTCTAAGGGGAACGGAGGAAACGGAAAGGAAGGGAATGGATTTAAATCTGTATCATTGATATTGTAGTACATGTTCAAGGGCATTGCCTGATCACTATTACTATTGGGACATTCTACTGAACTTGGAATTGGAATTGGAATCATTTCCATCTTGTTCGCAGATTCAGCTGTAGAGGATAGGGATGGCAATTCAGTCCGAATCCGACCCTAGTCCGACTCGATCCGAGGAAAATAATTCGATTCGAGTCCGAGATAAAGTCCTCCGACTCCGACTCCGACTTTATGATCCGAGTCCGAGTTAGAGACGGACTTGGACCTTATTAAAAATCCGAGACTCCGACCCGACTCCGACCCTGTAGCACATTTGACTTTGAATTTAACTTTTACACTTATATTTTGTTTCCTTTAAAACTCTATACGTGATTGATTTAAGCTCTCTCTCATACTAATTGTAATTTTCGATTTTGAAAAACTACTTAGTGTTTTTATTTTGATTAATGAATTAAGATACGACAAATAAAATCAAGACAAATAAAATACACCAAATCAAAATACGAGAAAATTTTGTAAAATTGTAGTAGTTTTAGGATTATTTCTCTTATTAAAATTGATTCAAATTGAATTACATATTTTTTTGTTAAATTGTATTTGAAAAATATATTTTGTTAATTTTGTATGCTTTAAAAATCATTAGAAAAATATCATAACGATATTGTTTGATGATAATCCGACTCCGCTGGAGATCCGAGAGTCCGAGTCGGGGCAAACTTGGAGTATGCATCATCCGACTCCGAGTGGAGGTGGACTGAAAACAAAAGTTCGACTATTATCCGGAGCAAAGTCGAAGTATATATAATCCGAGCCGAGTCCGAACCCATTGCCATCCCTAGTAGAGGATGTTTCCCCTTCCACTATTGCACTATTCTTGGCAACCTAAATATTTCATCAAAATAATTACATCTACACGTAAATAAATATCATCATTTACTCTTAATTTGCATTACATTTTTAATCTAAATGTTAAACTCTTTTATTCCCTACTAATCATAGAGTATAAGAAAACTTTTTATTGGGTCAATTCACTGAAAATGTCCTATTTTAAGGATGCTTGAAAATATTTGCCGCTAATCTACACCCACTGTCCAATAAGAATATCACAATTTCATTATTCTGTTTTAATTTTCGAGCATTTCATTTTAAGGATGTTTTCATTACAATTTTAACTACATTTTCATTACACGTAACTAAATGTTTTCATTATTTTCAAATATTATTGTCAAATGTAGTATATATTTTAGCATGCTTATAGAGACAAAAGAGTATATAATTTTTGAGTTATGCATTATATACATGGTAATTGGTAAAATATGGGAAAGACGAGTTTCACAAAATCAAAAACAACCCTTTCTGTTATTATAAAGATAAAATTATATGCATTCAAACCTTAAACTCAACTTATATAAAAAACTATTAAGATGTTAAGTACATAATTATGATAAGCATACAAACAATGCAAACTTTTAACAAATATTTCCACAAAATTTTGAATAAATACGGTTACTAACATCAAGTGATCATATTCAGAGTATCTCGTTTAACAGAAGAATGAAATGATACTACCTTAATTATCGGCCATTAAAATAAAAGGATACCTTTTCAAGTTGGGTTGAAGTTTATTAACCCAACAAAGACGACAAGATTTTCTAGTACGTTGAAGAAGACCTTTGGATCGAATGGAGCTCCGATCACGGGGCCCATATTTATGAACATGGGTCAATAAAACTTGATCTTCTTCAGGTTTCCATGGTCCTTTTCTTATCTTGTATTCTTTTTCTTCATTACTACTACTTGTACTATAATAACTTACGTTTTTTTTTGCTCTTTTTGCCATTTTTAAACTCCTCCATTTTCTTTTCTCTTTGTCCCTCTTTTGGTGGTTGATTCATCTGTGGTAAAAAATTTTGGGGTTCCGCATGTTGGCAGTTAAACGGTTTTAATTTCACCACACCCACTTTCCCATGTTCCCTTATTTTTACCGCTTCTCGTTTTTTAATTTTATAATAATTAATCTTTTTTTTATATTGAATTCGCCTTTTCCTATTTTATCCTTTTCAGTTTCACAACAGGTCAACTTTGACTTTTAGTATTGAATTTTTTGATGAAGTTTTATGTGCGGCGGCAGCAATATTTTGGCTTCACTTGTTTGCTGAGTTGAAAAAAAGTTTACTTAATCGAATCATATTATATATCATATCATACAATTTATTAATTTTAATCTATTTTAGAAAAAGGGCAAGTTGAATGTGATCATGCCATTTGTCTTTTTTTTCATTGGATGGTGTTAACGGAATTGATTTATTTGCATTTTTTTGACTTTCTATATTTACACATTTGCATTTTTGGAAAAATTTATTCATTAATAAATGCAATAAAAATCATAATTATTCCAATTACACTGTTATATATAAATGTACAATTTAGAAACTTATACTGAAAAATAGATAATAATGAAAATACACTGGTAGAAAATTATATTGCAAAATAAATTACTTTCAATAAATTATTAGAAGTACATAATTGTTCTTTTTTCCAGCAATAGTTGTTAAAAATTTAATTGACATAAATTCAATAATTGATCATTAAATTTAGTCCTTTACATTGTCAAACTACCATAATAATAATTTTGAATTTTAGGAAAAATGTATAAAATATTGAACCAAATGATTATTATGAAAACAAACAAAATTAACGCAAAAAAATCAACCAACTTCAATCAGTGTGTAGGCAATCAGACTATCTTAGCTACCAAATTAAGTGAATAAAAATCAATCAACTAAAAATATTTTCTGCTTTTTTGTAATTTAATTATTCCTTTATGAAAATAAAATTGTGTAAACACTTTCATGGATGAAATTACAATATAAATAGTTCCATATGGCCCTAATTGTTTGCTCATAATATTTCTTTTATTTTAATTTTTAGTGTTGTTTAATAATTTTTTATAGAATAACTATTAGTTTAATTACATTCAAAAAATTCGTGGTGAGATAGGAACATGAAATATTAATGACTATTAATAAAAGTCAAGGACAAACAGTATTTTATGTTGTTCTATTTCTACCTTAGTCTGTTTTTAGTCATGAATAATTTTACGATGTCATTTCTAGAGTAACTAGAAAGAAACGACGGAGAATTCTCATATGCAACAAGGTTGGTGAAATATGCTATCCTACTGAGATTGTAATATATATTGATGTGGACAATCAACGACTTTCCAGTTTATTCGATGAGGTCGGGGTGGAGTACATCTGGCGTGCACGCTTGTTCATACTGCATGCATGAATCCAAAGGCGTTTATTTAAGACACAGCAGAAAAGTGAGTTGGTTTGACTCACACAGGAGATTTTTAGATAGTAGGCACCCCTACCGCAGAAAACGGGTGAGTTTTAGTCGTGGAGCTATTGAGAAGGATGTTATGCCCGACATACATACGAGAAATGAGCTTTTAGAGGAGCTGGATCGTTTAGGGTTTTTATAGGTATTTGAAGACGATGCAGCTGAGTACAATGCAGAAGTCAGTAAACATTGTGTTGGATGGAAGAAGAGAAGTATTTTTTGGGATTTGCCGTACTGGAGCACAAACATGATTCGTCACAACCTTGACGTGATGCACATTGAGAAGAACTTCTTTGATAACATTTTCAACACAATAATGTGTGTGGCGGGAAAAACTAAGGATCATCTCAAGGCACGTCAAAATTTAGTCGAGCTCGGGATCTGATCGAAATTGCATCCAGTGGGTTCTACCATCCCCAAGGCATCATACACACTAAACAGATAACAAAGGGCTATCTTTCTAGTTTGGCTTAAAACTCAAAGATTTCTTGATGGTTATGTTTCAAATTTACCCAGGAATATCGACATGGCTAAACATCAGATATTCGGGATGAAGAGTCATGATTGTCATGTGTTCATGCAGCGACTAATTCCAATAGCATTTCGAGAGGTTGCCGCCAGCCAATGTTTGGGAAGCACTTACTGAAGTTAGTCTGTTCTTTAGAAGTCTTACGTCTCCGAAGATTTCTGCCGCAAATATGTGGAGGTTGAACGAGCAAATCGCAGTGGTGCTATGCAAGTTAGAGATTATATTTCCTCCAACATTCTTCGATGTTATGGAACATCTGCCTGTTCACCTAGCTTACGAGGCAAGAATTGCTGGTCCGGTACAATATAGGTGGATGTATCCCTTTGAGAGGCAATTATTATTTACATGTCTAAACTAAGTATTATACTACTACAAATCATCACTTGTGCCACAGTAGCAGTCGTGGCACAAGTAAGAATTTCTCATGGCTATGATGTCTAGCCACGGGAATTTTAGTTAGAGACTACCGTGGCACAAGTGATTGTGGCTAGATTGTTGCCACGGGAAAATTATGGTTGTGGCAAAAACACTTTTTCTTGCCACGGTAAATCCCGTGGCTAATCATATTCTTCTGTCACATAAAGTGAATCATTGTAAATTATATTCGTCTACCAGGCGCACCACACGTAGATACAAATCATTTATACACTAGACTCGTAAACAAGGAAATTCAACTAGTAGTCTGAATTTAATGTTAACAATAAGTAACATTCCTTCCACACAAATGCCTTGGGTAGGATTTAAACACAAGACTTTCTAGTTGGTATACCAACACTCCAACCACTAGGCCATAAGTTATTTAGTGATAACTTAAATCATGTTATTATACTTATAAAATAACACTCCTACCACTTAGTGTATTATATTATTATTATTATTAATTTTTTTTTGTCAATCGGTTTTTCAATTAACACTAAACGAAAACATGTACAATGGGGTAAGAATACCCAGATAACCGAGGGTCACCCTACCATTGCATCAGTGTGAAAATCAAGCCCACCTTCTAGGAAGGGTTTCTCGACCTCACTCTTCATGTGCACGGGTGAACCTGGGATATCTCAAAAAATCATGCCACATGCGGCATGGTTACAAAATGCTACCTACGAAACTGTTCAAAAAAAGTCTTACAATTATTATTATTATTATTATTATTATTATTATTATTATTATTATTATTATTATTATTATATTATTATTATTATTATTATTATTATTATTATTATTATGATTATTATTATTATTATTATTATTATTATTATTATTATAATTAATCTTACTAACTAGTTGAACGAAATTATTAAAAGTAAGTAAAAAAAATTATAATTAATTGAAAAAAATTAGCTGCAAAATTAAAATTCATTTGGTGAACTAATATTACTAAATATAACAAAATTAGTCATATGTTAGAATAATATTAATGGTATTAATATATACTCCCTCCGAATCATTTTAGATGTCCCATTTGGAATTTCACGGATTTTAAAGGTTGAGTGGGGTCCATTAAAAAGGTGGTAGTTGGGTATTTTAATTGATTAAATTAATTGTAAAGGTGGTAGTGGGATATTGGGAATTGGAAAAGTAAGGGTATTTAGGTAAAAAAAGTTAGACAAAAAAGGAAATGAGACAATTGATATGATTTTGCCAAATAAGAAAATGAGACATCTAAAATGATTCGGAGGGAGTATTACTTAGATAACGTTTATCAGTTATTAATATATTACGATATTATTAGTCGTATATTTTATATGTTATTAGTTATACATTTTTTTTCAATTTAAAATTCCGAATTAAAATTGATTTAGTAGCAATTTAGTCGGAAATTCCGACTAACGCTTGTCAGTCGGAAAATAATTAGTTAGAAACTTTTAGTCGGAATTGCTCCGTGTTTTTGTATAGTAACGGTTAGAGATTGAAAAAAAACATTTTTCATGTGTTCTTGAATTTAAGAAGATGATAAGATCTGATTTTCACTTATTAAAAAGTGGAAAAGTCTTGGAATAGGTTAGAAATAACATTTCTCTGTTTTGTTGAAAATACATTAATCTTACCTAAAATTATTGTTTAAGGTCTAGTATGAGTATTTGGTAAGTGAAAAAAGCTTCTCAAAAATAATTTTAAATGTTTTTATTTAAAATATATTAAATTGAATAATAGTTTATGGAATTTTTTTTCTTATATTAAATTAAAAGACAAGGAAAAATAATGACTTATTTGTGGCAAATAAAAAGCTTTTTCATTTACCAGAAAAACCACAAAAACATCAAGGCAGGGAAACTCAAATAATTGATAAACTTTTATTTTTTTAATTTTCTCTTAAAATATACTATCCATGGCAAGATCAAAACTTGCGATAAATTCAAATTCAGGTGTCATAATTTATAACACAATCACACAATAGTTATTTAATCGTGGCCTTTAAGTCTTTATTTTCCATGATAAGCTAGTATTTACCCGAGACATAATTTGTGGCACAAATTTTTTGTCAGATAAATATTTTGTTGCGACATAATTTTTGGTGCAACTTTTTGTTTGCCACAAAAAAATTAAATTTCCCGTGGCAAGATTTGTGGCGCAAGTGCTTGTTTGCCACGATATTAATTTACCCGTGGTAAAAGTGTTGGTTTGCCACGGTATATATTTACCCGTGGCATAACTTGTGGCACAAGTGCATCTTTGCCACGATTATGTTTACCCGAGGCAAAAAACTTGGGTATGGTTGTGATATTGTCTTGAAACCTATTTTTCCCGTGGCAAGATCAAAAGTTGCCACAAATTTTGAATTCCCGTGGCATAATTAGTGGCACAAGTGATGATTTGTAGTATAATTTTCTGGTCACTTTTTACATGTCTTAATAATTAGGGATATTCTACATGGTAAGCACCAGGTATAGTGAAATTCACAAACTAGCTATTCTTGTTTTCGATTCTACATGGTAAGCACCAGGTTAAGGAAAACTAACTGCCGTAGCTATATTGCACAAAAAACGTTTAAAAATCGTTAAGTATGAAAATTACAATTTTACCCTTGCTTAATTCATCATCATCATCTTCTTCCTTTGCATCCATACCCATCTTCTTCCTTTATGGTAATCAATGACATTCTAATGGCCATTTGGTGAGAAATGATAGAATCAGCATACCAAAATTGACCAAAAAATTCATTGACAAAATACAGACCAAATTCACATCCAAAATGGCAAAAATATTTATAGGCCCTACCACAAACCACCATTAGAGTATAACTTTGAAAAAACGTTAGCTCAAGTCCCCCAACATCTGAAAGAATCGATAATGGCGACCAATTTCACACCAAATCATTTAACTATATAAGCTTAATCATATTTCAGACCAAAATAATGCAAAAGAACCCCTAAATTAAACAAAACCTCAAATAATAGCATAAATCAAAGAATAATTGCAATTGAAATGAAATTGTCTACTTACAACAGTGAAAATCCATTGAAATTGAAGATTGATCGTTGATACACTGCTTACATTTGTCATGGGTTTAGTTTGAGAAAGATTTAAGGGTGGATTGACTTTAATTGAAAAATAAAATTGTTAGTTTAGCGTGGGTTTGTCATTAGCTTTGATTATATTAGTTCTATAAAATTAGTTTTTTGATATAAAATTAATAGTATTAGAAAAAGCCAATTTCGATTCCCAAATAGAGAAAAAACAATTTATAGTTAAGATTGATAGATTTATGAAAAAACATGGGAAAGTGGGATTGTGGAAAATAAGAAAATTTAATCGGAATCAAACAAGATAAATAAGCATTAATTTGATTATATTTGTCCTAGAATTTTAGCTTTTTAAGATTGGAGATGAAGCTCAAGGTTTGATTTTAGGGGTTTAAGCTTCGATCTTTAGTGATTGCAAAGATATATTAATGGTGAAGGAAGGTGAATTAATGGTGAAGGAAGAAGTTAAAGGAAGAAGATGATGGAGAATAAACAAGGGCAATTTAGTAATTTCACAACTTAATGTTTTTTTAACGTTTTTGACATAATATAGCTACGGCAGTTAGTTTTCCTTAACCTGGTGCTTACCATGTAGAATCGAAAACAAGAATAGCTAGTTTGTGAATTTCACTATACCTGGTGCTTACCATGTAGAATATCCCTAATAATTATTACTTGGTTTAAATTACAGGTATCTTCGACATTTAAAGCTTAATGTCAAAAACAAGGCGCATGTTGAGGCCTCGATCTGTAACGCATATCTTACAGAAGAAGCATCATACTTTGTCCGGGTGTTTTGTCCATATTCACACACCCAATCAAATTTCATGGGCGGGGTAAGGCTCTTATGATAGATGACGCAGATCTCAACATTGCTCAGACTTATGTTTTGCGAAATTGTCCGGAAGTGAATCAATTTTATGATCAATTCGTACACTTAATCACAAAGTATGAACCTAATCTAAACGCAGAGCAAGTTGATCATGTGATCCAAGACCAGTTTGCCCGCTGGTTTAAACAGATTGTGAGTACACGTTTACAATCGTAATTTGTTGTGTAAATAGTATTTACGTATTTACATTGAATTATTGATTTTTTTATGCAGTCTAGGGACGGGTTTCTTGACGGTTTGGATAATGCCGATATTCTAAAGGACCTCGCTGAGGGATCTTTGTAGAAGGCACGTCGCTATGATGTTTGTTACGTGAATGGTTATAGATTTCACATTACCTTCCATTCCGCAAAAAAGAAATCTACAGAGAACAGCGAGGTGTGCGTGAAATTTGATGATAACAGTCCGGATGAAACCGTCTTTTATGGTAAGTTAGAGGACATTATTGACCTCGAGTATCGAGCACTTCCAATGAAAAGGGTCACTTTGTTCAAATGTCAATGGTTTGATCGACTACCACCGGATATGGCCATTGTACGAAAATACATACGCGTTATAAGCTGGTACGGTTGACGTTCATATTGGTTGATCCTATAGAAAGTACGATCCTTTTGTGCTAGCTAGTCAAGCTTCCCAAGTTTATTATTTACCTCATCCCAGTTTAAGGCAAAACATGAAAGATTGGCGAGCTGTTTGCAAAGTCAGATCAAAGCAATTTGAGGAGAGCGCTTTCCAACTGGAAGAGAAATCACCGGATTTTGTGGTGAATGAAGTTGTTTTTGACGCACAAGTCGAACCGTTGCGTGATCCAGCTGGAGAACTTTTACACCTAGACGAAACGGTTGATGATGTTGATGAAAATGAAGACACCGACAAAGATCTTGTACTATCTGACGACGATGATGTCGATGACAATTATGTAACCCAATAATAAGTTTTTAATACTTATATGTTTATTTATTATTATCAAACATTTTTTTTAGTTTTTTTAATCGTTTTTTATTTATTAATTTTACTTTGGGCCGTAATTTTTGTATCTTTAATCTTGTATTTACAATTTAATAATTAGAAAATAATAAGTATAATAATAAAAATATAATAATAATAATAATAATAATAATAATAATAATAATAATAATAATAATAATAATAATAATAATAATAATAATAATCATAATAACAATAATAATAATAATAATATATAATAACAATATATTATAATAATAATTATAATAACAATATATTAAAAAAATATTAATAATATCAATAATATAAATCAGAACAGCAAAAAAGAAAGAAAATTTTTCATTTTTGAAAGTCCGACTAACAACCAGTCGCAGAATAGTCTTGATTTTAAAATTACAAATCTTCCCAGAGAAGCTTCTTTGTTTGTCAGAAGCATTGGGAAGGTAAAACAACTTTTGAGTAGATTGACTACCCTCCGACTATCTACCAGTCGCAATTTAGTCGGTAAACTGAAAAGTCATTCCACTTTTCAACGTCTCTGAAAAGTTACTGAAGTCATTTAATGAAGTAGGTGGAACAGTAAAAAAATCTCACCGACTAGTCACCGACTACCTTGTTAGTTGCACTATAGTCGGTGACAATAAGCGACTTTTTACTAGAACCCATTTCGGAAACCCTAACACCCATCAACTAGCCTCTGACTACGCGTCAGTCGCAGTTTAGTCGGAAAATGTTAAATATAAAAACCCTCCTTTCACCAGAAAACGCATTTTTACATTTACCCTAGTTTTCATTTAGTTTCCTCCCTATCTTCTCCATCTCCGACAACATTTTCCCCCCTTCTCTTCTCCATCTCCGACAACACTAACATTCCGACGGGTTTTAAGGCTATATTCCGACGAGTATTAACGACTAAATCTTTTACTACTTTCCGACTGTAAAGGTTAGTCTTGTTTTTTTTTAACTATTGAACATGAACGAGTAATGGTATTAAGGTTTTTTCTTCAACTATTGAACATGAAAATGAACATGAACATAAATAATCTTGCATGAACTAGTGTTTTTTTCGTCATTCAACATGTATTTACCCTAATCTTGCATTGAACATGTATTTTCGAAATATAATCTTGCATTCAACTGTTGATTTTAGTATAATTTTGCATGAACTAGTGATTTTGAAATAATTCATTTTTTGAAGGTGTATATTCGACATTCGAAACTTTATTGTATTTTATTTTTTTAGTATAATTTCGTCATTCAACATGAAATAATTTAGTATAATTTCGTCATTCTACATGTTTTTTTTGTTTTTAGTCTAATTTTGCATGAAAATATTATTTTGCATGAACTAGTGTTATGTTCGAAATAATCTGTGATAATAATGTTCGAACTAGTGTAATGTTTTTAGTCTAGTTTTGTTTTTTTTTTGAAACATATTTTCGAAATATTATTTTGCCTTATTTTCGAAATAATCTGTGATAGTCATTTGTTTAATATATTTGGGGCTATTTTTTTGTTTTTATTTAATTTTCGAAAAAATATTTGGGGCTGTTTTTTTCGAAATATATTTGGGGCTGTTTTTTCTGTTAAATCTGTGATAATTATTTGTTTAATTATTTTCGATAATCTGTGATAATTTGTGATAGTTATTAGTTGTTAAAATTATGGCTAGTATTAATCTGTGATAATTATTTTCGAAATATATTTGGGGCCGATTTTTTTTGTTTAATCTGTGATAATCTGTGATAACAATTAGTTGTTAAATTTAGGTTATTAGTTGTTAAAATTATTGCTGGTATTAATTGATAAAATCATTAGATGCCTAGAATGAGGAATAGTCAAGGACAACGGATTGACCCACGAACCGGTCAACCGTATGACCCTGAATCGCATCTGATACAACATCGTACGCGCTCAGACCCTAAACCAACAGCCACTCGACCTCAGCCTGATCAAGCTGAACCTCTTAGCCTAACGTATTCTCAACCTATTCCGGGCTTGGAGGATAATTTTTTGAGGTCAGAGTTTAGGAGGACAAAGGGGTCGTCACTCCCTCTCCGGTGTCGTCGCGTGCTTCGCCACGTCACGCTAGGACACCAGAGTCTGATACAGCGCAGGGGCCACCGCGCAATGATCCTGCCCCTGCGCCATAGCATGCACTACCACCCCTGCCATGGATGCCGGATGGCACTATGTACGTATTATTATTTATTGCTTTGTAATTGTTACATGCCGACTAAAAGGTAGTAGTAATCTAGTCGGTAGTAAACAATTAATTTAATCAATTAATTTACCCAACTACCACCTTTTTAATGGACCCCACACCACCCTTAATAACCGTGAAAATCCAAATGGGACATCTAAAATGATTTGGAGGGAGTATTACATTTTTTTCGACTAAATGCCGACTAACAGGTAGTAGGAATCTAGTCGGTAGTAAACAAAGCTATCAATTAACTACCGACCAGATTGTAGTCGGCCACTGGTCGGAATCGAGCGCCGCCAAAATTTTGGCGGCTTTTGGACTAATTTAGGTACGCCTCTTCCGACTACTTTCCTACTATTATGTGGTCACAAAGTAGTCGGAATCCAACGCCGCCACAATTTGGTCAGCCTTTGGATACACTCACATTTAACATTTCCGACTACTTACCTATTATCGTTTAGTTGGTGGTTAGTCGGTAGGTCAAATTAATTTTTAATTATTAAGATTTATGGAAAGTCAATTTAAATCATGTTTAAGAACTACCGACTACTTACCTACTAAACTTGTAGTAGGTATGTCGCGACCAAGTATGAGTCGGTGATTGGTTGGAACATTGCGACTAAATTCCTACAACCCCTTCTAGTCGGAATTGCGACTAAACACCTACCAACTGAATATTAGTCGGAATTCCGACTGATTTACCGACTGATTGTGTTTACCGACCATTCTGAGCCGACTAATTGGTGTTAGTCGGTGTTGAGTCGGTAAAAACGTATACCGACTAATCTGCGACTATATTGGGTAGTCGGAAAAATGCGTTTTTTTTGTAGTGCACGTAGCAAGCATATGTGCATCCGGTGATTTTTTTTGGACTTTAGCAAGCTTTCTCTCAGTGACTTTAATCTCCTAGTTTCTCCAAAAGCCCCTTCGGCCAATTCTTTGAGAGAGTTCGCGCAGGCTTCAAGGCGAGTCTGGATCGAGGAGCTTGACCAATTATTCCAAGATTCATAGACAATATTGTTGTACCCCTCTTTTGAGAGCCAAAAAGATTCAAATCTAAAGAGTTTATCATTAAGATCATCAAAGCTTTTGGACTCTGAGCATAACATAATGGGAGCATGGTCAGACTTAATAATAGGGAAGTGGAGAACATCGATGCTTAGAAAAAAATCCACCCACCCAGGGGAAGCAAGAAAGCGATCAAGGCGCTCACGAACAAAAGTACACAAAAAAAATACGGAGGTTTTAGACGCTTATATCTAGTTTTTAGACGGTTTTTTCCGTCTAAAAAATTTTTTTAAACGCTTGCAGAAGCGTCGAAAAACTTATCGTCACAAATATTTTTAGACGCTTTATTTTTGACGCATTTTTGTGTCTAAATAGTGTTGCTTTATCGACACCCAAAGGTGTCTAAACTGCGTCTTGCGCCTTATGAATACAACATTTAAGCTTTTGTGTTTAGAAGCACGAATTCGTCTAAAAGGTTTTTAGACGCTTTTATGCATTGAAATAAAGTGGAATTTTAGACGCTTTTATTCATCTAAGAGGTTTTTAGACGCTTTTATGTGTTGAAAAGAGTGAAATTTTAGATGCTTTTATTTGTCAAAAAAGGTTTTAGATGCTTTTGTGTCTTGAAGAACCACAAGTGTTTAGACGCAAAATACGTCTTTAAGGGTATTTAACAGATTTATTACTATTATATAGTACAAGGGTATTTAGACGCTTTAATATGTTTACATTCCATTAATATATTTCAAATATAGAACTCCCACAATGCCATAAAAAATCAAGATCCTTATACTACAACCAAATTATTTTTCATATTACAATGAAATGTTCATAATCAACTCCATAATATTTTATATCCAAAAAACATAAGGAAGCGAGAGGAAATACAAATGATAATTATTAGCCAAAAAAGCAAAGTTGTGTTACAATTGTTAAGTTTCAACCACAAAAAAAAATGATATTCTTCTCATTGAACTCCCTCGTTTGCATAACCCTTCACTAGTGGAAAAAAAAAGCTATTGGTTGCTGTTTTAGTGTATACGCAGCCAATATAGAAACTTTTAATCAATGGCTGCGGTTTGCTTATATGTCCGCAGCCAATAGGTGGAATCAAAACAATGGCTGCGGTTTGTATTAGTGTCCGCAGCAAATAGTGGGTAAAATCAGAAATATGAGGTGCCTCTTCATATTCTTTCTAGACCTAAATCAGAAAAATACTCTTATTAAAAACCCTAAGCTTTTCTCTCTTTCTTCAATGGCTGTGCCTCCTTCATTCTTTCCTTATCTCCCTTTCTCTCTTTTCTCTCTCCCTTCACGCCCTCATCTTCAGTCTTCCCTCATCTTTTCAGTCTTCCCTCACAAACCCTAAACCCCTCATCTTCTCCTGAGCAAGATTCAGAACGTGTTCCTCATAATTCCATATCAACTTGTTCCGTCTTTCCTCGTCTTCTCCTGAGCAAAAATGGCGATTCTTAATTCCAGACTCTCTTAATTCTCAGGCTGGGAAGGAGCATCCAGGTACTACTAATTTCTAGTAACATTATAATCTTTGAATTTTAAAGATGGTGGAGTGAAAGATGCATTACGAAGTAGACTTACAATACATAAATATTTGTAAATTTTTATAGAAATACCGGAGATCAAATAACCATCATTTACTAAGATAAACAATATATATTTTTATAATCAATTAACGGAAAGAGGAAAGTTATCTTACATTAAATAAATGATTAATAAATTGTTTTGAGCAATAGAATAACTCAAAGATCATATTGTGTAATATTGCTAATCAACCCATAAACTCACATTTTTTACATGTTCAAAATCGTAATACCATAAGATTTATACATCAACGAATTATATTCTTATTACACTTTTCAAATGTGAATCCTACATACAAAATAAGTCGATATAGTTTCGATTGTACAAAAGTTTTTAAATCCAAGTTTAGTATTTTTACATAATTATACTTATGTCAAATATCTTCTATATATTAAGTGCGAATTCACAATTTTAACTCATCATGTAATCATCATATCATCATAACATATATTAAAAACTAAAAAGAATGTAAAATGTCACATGTCTTCATTCTAAGACTCATGCCATGTGGAATTATTTGATTGGATATCATTGTTTGAATATGGTAATTATTATTTAAGGAATTTTTTAATTGGATATCAATGTTTGAATCATAACATATATTAAAAATAATGTAAAATGTCACATGTCTTCATTCTAAGACTC
Source organism: Amaranthus palmeri (assembly GCA_019776075.1). Classification (NCBI taxonomy): domain Eukaryota; kingdom Viridiplantae; phylum Streptophyta; class Magnoliopsida; order Caryophyllales; family Amaranthaceae; genus Amaranthus; species Amaranthus palmeri. Next base: position 16,761 of record JAAKBH010000776.1, read on the forward strand.
ATGCCATGTGGAATTATTTGATTGGATATCATTGTTTGAATATGATAATTATCATCTAAGGAATTTTTTAAATTGGATATCAATGTTTGAATGTGTGATATTAATGTTTGAAAACTATTCTAATGTCCAATGCATCAAATTGTTACCACTTATTTAAGAAATTTTTTGAAATATGAAAAATATTTAAATAAGATAATTATATCTAAAGTTATAAAATTATTATGATAGTGATAACTATAAATATCTGAATGAAAATATTTGAATAAAAAAAAATAATATGTAACTAAATCATTAATTAAAACTAATATTTTTTATATTAATTTATATTAAAAAAATAGTTTATTGCACGAGTTTTTATACTAGTTAATGTAAATACAATCAACACTCATTTAGAAAACTCAAATAAATAGTTAGATTATACTCAAGTAAAGAGTAAAAAAAAGAAATTAAGAAAAACAAGAATCACTAATATACTTCATCCTTTTTTCTATAGTTGCTAAAGATGGTGACATTTTTCATTGAACATATCACTATCAGTAACTAGTATTTCAGAACGAAATTAGAAGTATTAGTTAATGCTTTATACATACTTTCTCCGTTCCATATTAGTTGTAATGTTCGACAAAATGACACTATTTATTCATCACTCTTAATTTGTGATTAGTTTTTAATCTATAAGTCAAAACATTTCAAGTGAGATCTTGTTTGATTTGTTTAATTGCAAAGATCATGAATATCAAATTTTTATAATTTTTTATTCTACCTAATTAGAAATATTAAAAAGTAAATTAATATATTAAACTGCGTAAAAAAATAAATGTTGCAAGTAAATTGGAACGAATGTAGTACCTACATATACAAAAAGCATCAACTACTATGATAAGCTTCATAGGTTGCCAATACTATTGACATGAATCAGGGGCATATATGCCATTTCAATCAAATTCATAAATATAGCAATTTCTTTACCTAGCAATTAAAAATAAATGTATATAATACCTATTTCATATATTTGGGCTCAAAAATATTTTTTTAATTTGACAGCTGAAAAATTAAAATTCTCTTGTTTGTTGAAAGCTTCTGTATCTCCTCTGTTATTATTCACAACTCATGCTTCACTTTAGAGAGAGAAAGTGGAGAGTTCTAGAGAGAGAATGAATGATCATTGAAAATAACTGTGGAAATACTATTGAACTGCAAGTGATGCCCAGAAAAATCTTCGAGCAATTTTATCGCTTTCTATCAGTTCTTTTGTTTTGATGAAAACACCTAGGGTTTGCGCGGATTTCAAATTAGGGTTTTTCATGAATTGTTAAGTTGTACCTTAATTTTTGGCGAACTTTCGCCAACGAGTTCAATTGATTTCTTGGTCTTTGTATTGAAACTTGGCCCTTATTTGATTGGGAGGGTTTGCAACTGCTGTTGAATTTATCAATGGCGAATACAGGCGAAGCAGACCGAAAACGACGTCATTTGACATCTATTTCTCCAACTGCTGCTGCTACCATGGCGAAGAAGCAGTCATTTACGCCACTTTCGGAGGATAAGAAGGTTTTGATTATTAGAAATGCCTTTTTTCAATGATTGATTGGAGTTTGTTGAATGAAATCTGTATTGGTTTTTATATTTCATATGATATTCTTAGGTTTGATTTGATTTATATGATATTAAATTAAAATTCTTTGGGGTGAATATGTCTTCTATTTGTTATTCTATGTTGTGCAAGGTCTTTCTTTTAATGTTAGTAACGATTAAGTGGGCATGGTGTAATCCATCTGTGCTGATAGCCTGATTTTTGTAATTGGAAGGTTTTGTGGGGAAATTGTAGGAGATATTATTGGAATTTAGGAGTGTTGCTTATTGAATACTAATGAGGGGTAGAGGAAGTGATGCTAATTTCGTTTTGTTATTTGAAATACAATAGTAGGAATTTTTGTGTGGAAATGTTAGGATATAATTTTTGGAATTTTGCAAAGCTGTTGAACTTTAATGATGATGTTTAGGGAGTGAGACGCATTTCGTTATGGTATTTTAGTCCGAATTTCGGAGTTTCTGGAATGGTGGAAATGAATGAAAAACAATAAATGGATGTTACTGGTGGCTATGATTTGTTTAGGATTTTGAGACCTCAAGATGGATTCCTTTACCTTACTTTGATTTCGTTTTAAAGATACGTGTAATTATGATAATGAATTAAGAAAATTATGGATATGCATCGTCTTGGGAGCTTAGTAAATTTTTGGAAATAAACTTAAAATCAATTAGCTGTATTAAATGTGTTATACGTTACATACCATTTGGGTTTTTATTAATTGAAAGGTGTTTGGGTGTGAAAAGTGGCATGATATATTTGCTTGGCAGCGCTTAGATTTTGCTTGCAGCAGTTGAACATTGCACAAGCTTGTACTTTGGTAGGTCAAGATTGTGATGGTTTCTAGAAGATATGTTTATCTGTGACCACTGAACACTGAGCATTTTATTGAATGCAATTAGTCCATGATAGACCTTTTTATTTCCTCGTAGTGAATCTGCTTATGCATATTGTTACTCATTATTGGTATACTTGAGTATTTTGTGATTGCTGGATCTAGTTTCTAAAATAGTGTGCAAAACTTTGATTTTGTTTGTATCCATCTGTGATTTGCTTATTTTATGGATTTTCTTTTAAATTTATAATAAACCCTGCAGTGTTAATGCGGGTGGTATTATTCTGTTAGTTATTTTGGGTACCCCTCTTTGTTGTCCCGTTTTTCTCTTAGATGAACCAATTCCTTCTACATGTGTCATGTGCTTGACCTCCCTGACAATGCAAATGACAGAATATATATGATTTGTAATGTTGGAATTGTCAATCTATGTTAACCACTTCTTTCTTTAATACTTTTCCCTTGTAACCCAGTCTATAGTTTTATTGTAAATTCTTTCTTTTGTTGCTTCATCATTACAGTCCACGGTGGATTTACTATAATCTAAAGCATTGTTACACAAAACCGGAAAATTACTACCCAATTTGTTTCGAAAATTTATTCCAAAACTCTAGATTAACACTTACGAAACTACATTCCTCAAATGATTTATTTCAAACCCCAACATATAATAATTATTAGTACTAACGCCCTTCTTTTCTTTTCTTTTTTTCCATATCTTTTCTTTTTGGTCATTTATTTTCTCACCTTTTTTTTACTTATTTATTTTTTGCTGTATATACCTGTGTTTCCTACGTTTCTAAAACTTTAAAAATAATGTTTACTTGGTTTTCATTTCTCGTATTGGATCTTAGGTAACATTGATCTAAAGCATTCATCAGTTTTCTTTGTTTCCCCTATCTTGAAACTTGATTAGTTGTGTAACAATTTGCCTTAGTTAATGAGGGAAATTTTAGATGTACTTTCATTTCAGTTTGTTTACTATCGGTTCTCTTGGAACATTTTTAAAGACAATTGATCTGTGCTTATTTATACATTATACAAGATTAATAAAATGCCTAACTTGTTTTGTAATCTTTGAAGATTTAATTTAGAATCAACTACTCCTATCTGTTTTTTATTGCATCTCTTTAAATTATACGTTTTTCTTTTTGTGACAAAGCTGTGAACACAAGTGGCTTTGTTTTTTTTTTTTTGATGTCAATAAATAGCCAATAAAAGTGCCGCTTGTCAAATATTTTATATAACATGAACGTGAACGTGAACGCTTTGAGTGTCTACCTGAGGCTTGTAGTTGGTGGTTGTAGGATTACACAGTGTATCTCTCTCCTTTTACTTGTCTTTTTCCTTAGTTGTTATGCTTGTGGTTGGTTTGGTTTTTGCGGATCAACACTAGTCGGGTTGAATATGGAGGATGTTGTTCTTTTACAACCATTAAAGTAATATTTTCTTTAATTTAATGGCAATTATTGTAATTCTTAGATTGTTTCATATGTATCATTTTTCTTTTCTGTAGCTTGATACCGCTGTACTTCAATTTCAAAATCAAAAGCTTTCACAAAAACTAGACGTCCAAAAAATTGAAATTATTGCTCATGAGAGCAAGTTTTCAGAGAGAAATGGGAAGCTACAATCGTATGGGAAAATGGTGACAATTGTCAATAATTGCTGGAGTAAGGTAAACTTTGGTCATCCTTCATTATTTGTTGATTGCTATTATCGTCATTTTCAAATATATCTTGCTTAGGCATTCTGGCTAAAAGGTGTTGGATGCCTATATTCATAGTATTTCTGTTTTCTAAGTCTATAGCTTGTTATACATATTTATTATTTTCAATTTTCTCCATTCTCTTGGAAACAAATTGTAGCTAATGGATGGCTTGGAAGCCCGATCTGTTCATATTAAAGACACGGTCAGAAGCGGAGGAAATATGCATCATTCGGTTACTATAAAGGGTAAGTGACACTTGTGTGGAAAATCTTCTTTATGAAAATTCTTTTAACCATGGTGGTGAATATTGATTGTTAGGGTTTCGAGTATTTTTAATTCTTGTTTTGAGTTACTGCAAGGTAAAAACTTAACTGTTTACTATTGAAACATGATCATGTGCTCCTTTTATTGTCTTATTAATTGCTATGTCTATTTAAGTTGCAGTGTTGACTAATATTTTGGGCAAGTATTACAGAGATTTGGTCTTTGTTAGTAATCATGTGTGCTTATAAATGGTATTAAAGAATGGAGAATGATTTTACTTCTACACTCATTATGGTCATCGACTGTATTGAACGATTAGAATTTAATTTTGATTAATTTAGCTTATCTATGCTTCAAAAGGTTAGTTGGCGCTTTGCATCATGTAGCTGTGATGCTCGGAGGCATTACTCCCACCATAACAGGTTACTACACAACCCAGGTGCTCACATCATTAACATCATGCACAAAGGGAAGAAGTATGACAAGGCCTTTCTCTTTCTCTACTTTGCATCACTGACATGCATGGCTCAAAAGAAGAGGAAATAGAATAAGTGGATGTAGAGAGGAGAGGGAGGAAGTGGAAGGGATTGCATAGAGGAGTAAAGAAAGGAAATACAGTGCGGAAGAGAGAAAGGAAGTATTGGAGAGGAAAAGTGAGAAGGGAAACACAAGAGGGAAAGAGAGATGCATGGAATGAAATGAGGGGGGAGAGAGATGTGGAAATCTAATATGAGGGAGCTAAAGGAGACCAAGAGAGATAAACAAATAAGTAAATAACATTTCAGTTACTATAAAAAACAAGATTCTTTTTCCTTTTGATTTTTTCCCCGAAATGGTCCTCTGTTTCATATTCTCCCTGTTTACATCTATGGAGTATACTCCTATATTTTTTGCTTATTAATTTAATGATTTTTTTAGATATAAAAAACTTCTAATATCATTATTTAAGTTACCTTTATTTTTGAATAGAAGTAAACTGCTAAGCGGCTGTTTCAATAATAGTCATGATAATGGTTGCTAAACGACTTTTGTATTTATTGAGAATGATTTCATGGTTGTCTTGGCTATATTTTTTGGCCGTGGTGAACTCCAAAACCTTTATTATTATACAGTTGAAATACGGTGATGCGGGCGATATTTTGCACTATAAAATAAACAATCATTTAAATATTCTATAATCGTAAAAAATCACTGTTTGAGTAATTTGTTCTCGAGTCTGAACCTGGGTTTTGTACTTTTTTGAAATGAGTCCTCAAGTCCTTCAAATCAGACTTGACCAGTCTGTCACTTCAATCTCTTATTTTAATCCAACACCTGTATTAGAGCCTAAGCGTAGTCATAGGAACCATCAATCTTGATTTTCTTATTAAACATTGTAAGTTCAGCACTTGACTTCCTGTGGTTGTAGTTTGTTTGACAAGAAGACCTTGTAGCAGCCCCTTGTTTTCTTTGTTGTATTGTAACCATTATGAGCCGAGCTTCTCTTTTTTGCTTCACTTCCTGGTCAAAGGGACAGAATTGTGTTGAAGGTAACTTGAAGCTGCCCTTTAATTTTGGTGAGACTTTAGTTTGCTTTGTAAGGGTTTAGGGTTATATGTCTTTGGTGATTTGCGGCTGTCTCGAATCCTGGGTTTTTACTTTGTTCTAAAAGCAATCTTATTAGCCTTTTAATTTTAGAGGTTGTGTTGTTTCCCTTAATGTACAGTTTCAATGTTCACATAACTGGTTTGGGAGCTAGAGGAGTTTACAAGCATTTTGTTCATCACTATCTTAATCTAAAATGTTAGTTGGAACAGAGCCTTTTCTGTGAATTTATATGGTATTAAACATGATCATTATTCATGTTTCCTGTAGGTTGGGGTTCATAGCATAGATCGACATGTATTTGTAATTGCATTATTGCATTGAGCTTAAGTATATGTATTTGTAGCTAAGATATTTGTATTGGTTGTCAATCAGATGGTGCTTCTTCCTCCGCTGATGAATTATTCTTAAAGAGACTGACAGAAACAGTTCCTGAATCCTGCTTAGCCAGTAATTCCTTTGACCAGATGGTAGAAGAAGGGGACAAGGCTTGTGAAAAATCCAAAAATATTTTGCATAATATTGTTGGTGCTGTAAATGACTTGTGGTGTATGAAAGATGGATTGTACAATGCTGTATTAACAGCACTTCCAAAGGATGGTTAGTTCTGTTTTCAATGCTTTATATGTGTTTGCGTGTTGCTAGAATTATTGAACTTAACATCTTAATTTTCTATTTTCTGTCTTATTTCTTTTGATTTTTAGATTCATGCAAGCGGAAAGAATCCTATACTATGATGGCAGACATTAAGAATTTACGGTCAGCTCTGAGTGATCTTCATCTGAAACACAGATCACTTGCTAGGGAACTACATAAACATGAATCTGGTGAATTAAGGAACAAAGCTGAGCTTAAATATTTACGAGGTACTTGAACCATTCCACATATTGGTGACACTTCCGAATAAGCTTTCAACTTCCTTCCTTCTGATAATTATGCTCATTTTGGAAATATATTACTTTCGTTATCTAATGTTGGTTTAATTGAACTAGGCATAAGACTCAACTTTGAGTCTCTGATTGACCCAACTTGATGCATTTGTAATGTATTGCGGTCCTTGCTTGTTTAGTCTGGAACTCATCTTTTTCCATTTTACCTGGACATTGTCATTGCTACATATGCAACATCTTAGATAGTATATGGATGCTATGCTGTTTCGAGTTCTGTTAAATAACTTTCCATAGAAGATACAATTAACGTGAAAACATTGAAGAGTTTTGGATTTTGGGCTGTATGATGGAAAATTTTGTAGTTTTGTTCTACAATAATGATATTATGCCACTTATTGACTAGATTTTGACAACCGTTGGTTTTCTTTATCTTGTTCATTTGCTGTTTAAAGAGTTCAGTGAGATCAAGGTATAGCAGCTTACTCGAGATTTTTTTATTTTTGTTAAATTGTAGCTTACTTTAACTTTCCAAATTCAATTTACTAATCTCAATGTATTTGCTTGGTGCTTTCTATAGTCCAATCTTGATGTTAAAAAGTATTGTATTAGTGTATATTTACCTTACTTTTTGGGTTGGCTATTTGGTATGGGGGTGTGCGAGGGGTGAAGGATGTTAGTTCCATTTGGTAGTGCAAGATAGCCATAATATTCAATTTTTGTTGATTTATTGATGATCATATGATCTTGTGCAGGGGAGCTGGAGAGGACAATAAGAGAGCTGGAAGAAAGTAACCATAAGTTGTCAGCTTTAAAAGATGAGAAAGATGCGACAAAGGGATCTTTTTTCCCTGTGTTGAACATGGGTAATAAGCTTACTGCTAATGACAGAGTAGCTGATAAGCAAAAGGAGCAGAAGGACCTACAGGATTTGGAGGCAACTTTAAAGGAGTCAATGGTATAGAGCTGATTTCTGGTTTCTCCTACAGTTGGTTCAGTTATTAAATCTGTATATATATCTGCAGGCCCAATCCTCTTCACGGCTACAAGAACTGAAGCTTTTGCATGAGGAAAGAATAGAAATTCTGAAGAAGCTTTCACATTTTCAGGTTAGAAGCTCCACCAGGAAACTTGCAATACAATGCTCCTGTCAATTTGTACATTTTCTTAATATTTTTAAATGTCAGTTAACATTTGCAATCTCCATTCACGATGAAGCCAAACATTTATAGTTTGGTTTAAGATTATGTTGGCCAATGCAAAACGACTTGTTGTCATGTGTACTTATTCATTTTAAGTATCATGTTATGTTTACATCCAAGTACCAAATGGATCAACCTTTTTGTTTTTTCAAGGATATAAGGTTACAATCTGACTCTCTAACATTGCTTAGATGGAGCCACATAATGACATTAAAGTAATGGAATATTGTTGTTGTTTAGTCATGGTTTGCTAAGTAGCAGATTATTGATTGTAAATTGTTCAACTACAGGGTACGTTGAAAAACGCTAAATCTATTGCTTGTGCTGGAGCTTTTAATCTAGTGAAAGAAGAGCTTGAGAAGTCTAAAGCTGATGTCATCCAGTTTCAGACCTTATTCAAAAAACTTCAGGTTGTAACTGGTCGGTAATTATACATGTGCATGGTTCAATTTTCTTTCAGGAGTATTTCTCTTTTGGTGCTGACTATTGACTTTTCAATGGGATTTGCAGGCTGAGAAAGAGAAGGTTTCATGGAAAGAAAGAGAAGCAGTGGTTAGAACTGATATAGGTGATGTTTTTCGAAGATCCTTGACCACAACTTGTTCTAGAATCAATGAGCTTGAAACTGAGATACAAAAGCAAAATGATGAAAAAAAGCATATGGAATCCAAGCTGGAAGAAGCTTCAAGAGAACCAGGTATAATCCTTTAAGTTTTGTTGAGTACTAAATTAATTGGTAATTGTAGATGACCTGAAATGTTTTGTTTGTGCAGGAAGGAAAGAAATAATTTTACAATTTAAGGAATTTGTCTCTTCATTTCCCGAGGATATGAGTTCAATGCAAAGTAAGCTACGCAGGTACAAGGAGACAGCTGTCAATGTTCATTCTTTGAGAGCTGAAGTACAATCTCTTTCAAATCTTCTTGCCAAGAAGGTAAGCTTCTTGCTTACAACAACTTGCAACAACTTGTTTGTCTGATACGTGTTGATGGCTGATGTGTAAACTTATTTATAGGCCAAAGATTTGGAGACATTATCTTGTACATCAGTTGATCAAGATGCTGAAATTCAGAGACTTAAAGCTGTGGTAAGTTGTGCTGTGATCTTTTGAAATAAATATTGTCAAATCAGTTAGATTACAAATTTCTTATGATGGATCTTTTGCGATATTCTCTGTGGGAATTAGTGACTTAGTAATTTTCTGATCTAAAAGTGTGACTATTTTTTCCCTTTTTGACAACTAGGTATCCCCTTATATTGATAGGCCATAAATTTAAAGCTCTTTGGTTTTGAATTATTATATGTAAAGTTTTATTGATATTTGTTACCAAAAGTCAATCTTTATTATCATTCAGAAGGGTAAGGTTGCGTATATCTTACCCTCCAAACCTTGCTTAGGTGGGAGCCACTTTTATAGCAGCAATTTTGGCTCCTACGTAGATGCTTATGCTAGGATTTCATGCATTTATCAGTTTCACATCATTGTTGAGGATGTGCATTTTAACCATCACAAAACGTCTCTCCTTCATTTTAGCGAGGTAGTATAAGTAATAATTATTTAATATGAGAAGTGGAAAAGCGGAAAGAAAGGGGAACAAGGCGCTCATTTTGTTTCTTTGGGTTGAATCTAAAATTTGATATTACATGCTTTATAACTAGAACTATATTGTACCGCTATGTAAGGGTGTTTTCCCACTACCACCACTAATAAAATCAATAGTAATCTAAAAGTCCCTTGAGTCTTTATTATATGATGTTTACTCAAAGATACTCTTAAAACTTCAATTATCACTTAATTTGATCACCATATGCTATAGTATGCCCCTTGAATAATTGCTCCTTTAATATGATCCCATACCCCTTCATATCTCCCCCTATGTCTGCCAAAATCCATAATGCTCCAACTATTATTTGGATCAAATCGTCAAATTTCTAATACATTGGACCTGTGATACCTGAAATGAAGTTCGATTTGATACAACAAACGAAAACACAAGCGAGAAATGTTAATTTTTGTGTTAGATGTCCTTAAGATTGTTCATATCTCATTTCACTCCCCGCCTTTTGCTTGTTGACAATGACTCTTGCTTGTCTCCTTGGATTTTAGTATGGGGTTGTATTTCAATTCCCATGTTTATATTATGTTTCTATTTTCTAAACCACAGGCATTTGTCTGTGGTCCCTTTGTCTAGATTATTTTTTGTTGGTCTATTATAATTTTTTATTTCCTTGTCCAAATTGTTTTATGCCATGTTTGGGAACTATGATTTTATTTGGAAATTTTGAATTGACTCAAATTTTTTGTTTGGCAAAAAAATATTTTGAAATTTGGATTTAAATCAAATTCCACCATTGGTTTTAAAGTAGTTAAAGTTGAGAATTTGATAATGACTACCAAATCTTGTCATTCTCAAATTCTTCATTTATAATTTCATAATTGAAATCCATAATTTGAAATGAAATACTTGTTCCCAAACACTACATTATATTTTTCTATAATTTGAATCCTTTCCACTTACGTATGTATCATAAGTTTTGTGATGTAGCTTTGGTGACTTCTACTTTACTAATTGTTTAATATAGCTGCATGGTGATGGTACTAAAAAGTAAATGTCACCCTATCTAATTCTATATAGTGGGATTATGAGATTTTCATTACCCATCATAGGTGTTTTTGACCCTTCTCTTTGTTGAATTCTGTTCTTGGCTGTAATTGGGACTTTGGGAGGGAAACATTGATATACCATATCTAAAACCTTGCAGGTTCAGGATTTGAAAGATAGTGACTTGGAGCTTAAGCTTATTTTGGAGATGTACAGACGTGAATCAACCATCACAAGGTTAATCTTGATGCCATTGCTATTATTTTATAGGGAAAATTACATTAAAAACTCTAAACTATTCGCAGTTTAAATATAAAACTCCCAACAATTGATTATTATTTAAAACTCCCAACTTTAGGCATATTTTATATTTAAAGTCCAAGATGACTTATAACCGGATAAATTGGTTTTAGTTGAGAAGTAGTAGGACCTAATTGTATTTATTAATCACCTCATCCCCTTTGACCTTACACGACACTCTTCATGTACCCTCCCATTTTAACAACATGGTAACCGGTTAAACAGGTCATAAAATTGTATCGGTGCTTTAAATATAAAATGGGCTTAAAGTTGGGAGTTTTGAATAATAATCGATAGTTGGGAGTTTTATGTTTAAATCGCGAATAGCTGGGAGTTTTTAAAGTAATTTTCCCTATTTTATATTATCAATACTGTAGATTTGATAAATTGTAAAGTTATTTGCTTAATAGTGGAGCTGAGATTTATTACCATGCTGTGGTGAGTTATGTGACAAAGAATCCAGATATTACTTTTTTTAGCATTCTGTTAGACATCTTTTACGTAATGCTTTAATTTTTCAAAAGAAATATTAGTTCAAGATAGCGCGGGTCCTATTTGTTTGTGATTATTGATATGTATTTGTGAAATATTTGAATTTTTTTGATCAGGCAAAGGAACCTAGTATTGCTGCTGAAATTGCAATTATATCTTGTGGATCCACTTTCTTGAGTAATCTTGTTAGTGGTAATGTGCTAGTGGCAACGTATGTTTTATTGTGTGATATGGTATCGAAATCTTTCAAGTTTTACGCTTTGTTTGAATTGAAAGAATTGGATAGAAAAAAGAAAAAGGAAGGATTTAGGGGATATAATTTTCCTTGTTTGAATAATAAATTTAGAGAGGAGGGATTGGAAGTAAGGGTGAAAATAGATTAGCTCCTTTAATTTTATTGATGATCAAATCTCTCCAAAAAGTGGAAAGATTTGAAGGAAAATGATTTTCTCTTCCTCTCCCTTCCTTTCCCTCTTAAACAAAAAATAGAAGCCTTTGTTATCATTCTCTTCCCTCCCTTATTATTCCCTTCTTTTCCTTTTTGTTCTAAATTCTTATCCAGGCGTAATGTTACCTTAACATAGGACGTCGCTAAGGCTGAGCATTCCCTGTGTACATAGAGGACTGTATTAAAGTAGATTGGACAAATGAACTCGGAATTTGATGGAAAAATTCTGCCTGCTAATATACTATAAAGAGGAGACCTGAGAAGGTAAAAGTTGCTGAAATCGGAAATTCAATTTAGGAAATGAGGGATAAAGTAGTGTATAAATCACTAAGCTATTCAATTTGAGGAGAGTGAGAGAAGTTATATATTGAAAGATAGAGTCTAAAAAAGCGGACGATGTCAGGTAATTGTTTTCTTAATTTGAGAACAAATGCTAGGGGTTGTTAAGTGCACCTTTTGTGAGATAGATAACCTAATTAAGTTTTTGGCCTTCACTATTCTTTTTATTGGTGCTTTGTGCTGTTCTATAAATTTGTATTATGCTATAGGCTGTGTATTCTTTTCAAGTGTCTACCTCTTAGCATTATATATGTTTCATTATAAAGTTTTACTTTGAATATTGTTTAAATATCATGCTGGTTCTTGATAGTTTTGGAGGTTAGCTGTTGTGGAGTAGAACCCAAGACCTAATGTTTGTAGCTATAAAAAGAAAAGTTTTCCAATTCAAGAAGGAAGCTTTAAGTTGTGGCAAACTCTGTGTTTCATCCTTTGAAGACCTGCACTTTTAGTTCTGTGATATGCTTTTGAATATATTTGGTCAACTTTTACAGGAATTTCTTAGAATCAAGGGATAGGGAATATAAAGCATGGGCACATGTTCATAACCTTAAGTCTTCACTTGATGAACACAATATGGAAATACGTGTCAAGACAGCTATTGAAGAAGAGGCTCTGTCCCAACAACGCTTAGCTGCTGCAGAAGCTGAAATTGCAGACTTGCGGGAGAAGTGTAAATCTTCTGAAAGGTTAAACTTTATGTGTTTAAGTTTGTGCAGAATGGAAGTTTCAGTTTTTTTCTTGGCTTTGATTTCATATATAATTAGAATGGATACTTTGGACTCTTAGCTATGATCTCCTTGCATTCATGCATCCTTTCCCATGTTTTATTGGGTGAAATAGAGGGCCAAAATTTAGGATCAAAATATGTCAATTCTTTAAGGTAGGTAGGATGGTTTTATGAGGTGATTGGCTTTGGCACATAGAAGTGCAAAATGCACATAGAGGTGATTGGGTTTTATTTGGGTTGGGAATTAAGATTAAGCATTCCATACTAATTTGGGCTTTTCGCTTGTTTCGATGTTGTAGCTTTCACCACTGATTCCAAACCGAGCATTGTAATATAAACAAAATTTTGTCTAACCGATCCAAATTACTAAAATAGTCGTACCCAATTGCTTATTCGGCTTGGTGTTCGATGTTTCACCAACTTACTTGAGCTCTACCTATTTTCTTTATGAACTAGAAGTATTGATCTATGTTGAACTTCACTAGTTTCTAGAATCGATAATTATCTTGCTTGAGACCATGTGATTCATAACCAATGCCACTATAGCTGTCTTGCAATCCTTGCCTTCATAACTTTATTCATTCATTGAACATGAAATATATTTAATACGTATTTGTGTTGCTATATTATTTGTGTACACTGCAACTGGTATAGCTAGAACATGAAATTGTTGAATTTGTTTGGAGACGAAAAGAGTATTACAAAGTGAAATTTTTAAAATTTATGGAAGATATATTTTTGGGAAATTCTACATGATATACAATTTTTTTATATGGCAACCTGAGTTGTTTGAAAAATACATTAACATGGTCTTATGTAGTAAAAAGCGTTTAGCGTCCGTTGAAAGGTTAGTTAGAATTTACTATAATACCTTCATTAACTCCTCCATCATCTTTCCTCCACCATAATAAATAAGACGGTAATATTATGACAATTAAAATAAGTAGTTAGTTATGCTATGACCTGGCTACTTGAATTAAACAGTAAATTTGGTTATGAAATATTATAAGTACAAAAGCAAAATTATATTATGATATTGATGAACAAAGAAAGATTACAGCCCTGTAAAAGAAAGATAAATCAAGCACTTCGATAAGTTTGAGATCTCTAATGAGTATAAAAACCCACCCAGAATGTGTTTACTGATTTTTTGATGATAATGACTCCCTAATTCCTCTTATTTATAATAAAGTTGTATAAAACTAAATTATTCCCCAAGTTACCACCACATTGTCATTACCAAAATTACCCCTACGTAAAACTCCATATCAGGTCATTGCAAATTATAGGAAGTGTAATTAAACGAGAGAGCTAATGCAAAAGTAAATTTAGATGTAACGCAATTTCTTATGTGAATGGCTGTGCAAGGTAATATTGTGAGCCATTAGTAACTGTTGCTAAGCTCTTAATGATTATCTAACTTCACATTTTCCATATAATTGAAGAAATCCTTTATTTATCTTCATATCCTTCATTTTCTTCCTAACCTCTCTATTTCTCTTCATTTTACATGTAACGAAGAAATACCATTTTATTGGAGATAATAAATAAACTGAAAAGTTTAGAAATGATTAGATAATCAAGCTTGAAATAAACCCAGAAATTCAAAGGTGGAAGACATGAGGATATTTTGTAATTGCACAATATCTAAGGATCAATCAAGAACTTTAGTCTAAGATAATCTGAGTAATACTATTACTTATGGTTACCATGTAAATTAAGAGTACCATGCAGAATTTTCTTTAAGTTTTTGTGCATAACACAATCGAAAATTATGACATTTTCTTGAATTAATGTTGGAAAAAATGGGCTTCAATCGAAAATTATGACATTTTCTTGAATTAATGTTGGAAAAAATGGGCTTTATGTTTTTCAGGGGGTGCATAGCTAGCATAGTTATTAAAACATGTTAGAGGGTTGTGCGTTCTACTCAAATGTGTGATTTTTAGAATCATAGCATGGATAAATATGTAATATTGCGTGTTTATATAAATTTATTTTCTTCAATTACATAAAATTCTTATATGTGTGTGCTGTTGTACTTAACTACTTATACATATCTGTGGGTATTTTTCCTCTTAGTTTGTTAAAGTCTTTCCATCTTTGTAAGAGGTTCCTGTTTAGTTTAGGAATTAGTAAGAACAGTTAACTTTGGATTTGGTCTTTTGCATTGCTGTGTAAATCTGTTGGTGGCAGATGTTAGGCTAGTTCTAATTTTTCTTGAGAACATTTTGGGGAGTATGTCACGAAATACAATTAAAACGGAAATGCCACTAATCTGTCTCTGTATTGATACATTTGTTTTCAAATAATCACAATTCTTGTAGGTAGCGACTTTTTTATTGATGAGGTTTGTGGGTTTGGGGGAGGTGTTTGGTGCAGTATTTGAGAGTCGTGTGTTGTTTTGGAAGAGGGGTTTGCAAATTACTTTACAAGCTAGATGCCTAGATCCTCTTCTGTTGTTAGTATTAAGCATTTTTGGCAGCCATGCTATACAAATAAAATGGACACTCAGAATTGTTGCCTTATGGGGGCAGTGAGCCAAAGCTTGAGCCTTACTGTGGACTATTTCGTTTTCTTGTGCCATAGTTGCTGACTGCTGACCTTTAATTACCAATCAAGCTGAAGAGGCCCAATTGGTGTCTCTGGGGTTTGGACCCCACTCAGATGATAATGGTATTTAATTTGGAAGTGTGGGGAGAGATTATAGGTGGGACCAATGGGCAATGGTGCCGGTGTTGGATGTCAATGCAATGAACATTCAACATATATTACATGTATGACAATATATTTTATGTCACTTATTGATGTGTATATTACGTTAATTTCAGGGAAAGGTCAACGTTATCTAATATTTTGAAGTCTAAGCAAGAAGAGAATGAGGCCTACTTGTCTGAAATTGAGGTAAAATTTTGTCTGAGTTCATGTTCTATTTCTGTTTAGCTACTTAACTACATAGAAGTATAATATTTCTGTTGTTTAGACTATTGGACAAGCCTATGATGACATGCAAAACAAAAATCAGCATCTGTTGCAGCAAATTACAGAGAGAGACGACTATAACATTAAGGTGATTTGATCCTTGACTTCTTCCACTGCCTGATACTTGATTTAATTTTCATGTTGATAATGTCTTTGGTGTCAGCTTATATCTGCATCGAATGTATACAACCTGTTTGTTACTTTATTGTGCTAGACTGCAATCTCACTGACAATCGTTCTGTACTGGAATGGGATTTCAAACCTTGGAATAATAGCTCTAGGCTGGAATAGAATTCCATAGAGCCTTTTTAACTTATCGCTTGTGGTATGCTAAAAAATGTCCTTTTCAGAGCTTTTTATACGGTCAAATTAAATTTTTTATAGCTTTTAGTTTCTAGTTAAGGATCTAAGAGGAAAACTGATACTCTTGTCACTCCTTAGTTTTAATCAAGTATCTGTTATCTTGATATAAAAATATAAATAATACATTAATCATAACCTTCCCTCGTAAACTTCAATATTAAATATTCTGCTGGAGGAATTGTTTTTTATTAACCAAGGAGATCTTTTTGCTTTCTTTTAGGGATATTAGTTTGGTGAAATTTCCATGTTGCCTTGTTGCTCTACGTAACTCTGTTTCTGTGTTCACCATCTCCTTTTCTCATTTTCACTCAGGCTTAGAATTAATTATGTATATATCTGTGTTCTTAGTTTTATATTGTCTCCGATTGATTGTTGTGGCCTTTTATTTTCGAGAGGTGAACTAGGTCGTTCTTAATGCTAATTGATTCTTACATGACATACAAATTTCTTGTGGTATGTTCCTTGGCCTTCAGGTTTCTTCATATTTTTTGTTGCCCACTTGTTTTTCAGCTTGTTCTTGAAGGTTTGCATAGTAAACAGACAAATGATCTTTTACTCATGGAAAAAGAAAGTCTGCTGAAGAAGATCCATCTGGGTAATGTTTCTCGGGAGTTTTTTGAGAAGAAAGCTTCAAAAATTGAAGATCAGGTAGAGTTCAATATTTTTGTATAAAGATCTTGATTCTTGTTATCATATTATGAATGTAAATGACAGCTGGGTGTGTTGAACAGGTTAAAAGTTGCTCAGATCAGAACCATAGACATGCAGAAGATAGGTGTCAAAACTCAGTTTCTTTGGAAAATATCCAAAGGAAGCTGTTGGATTCAAGAAAAATTTCGAGGCAGACAAAGGAATCTTTGGATGGACTTCAAAGTAAAACCAAAGATGGTCGAGCAATTCTTTCCGAGATGCAGATAGAATTGGAGAGAAAAAGGTATTTATTAGGTACTATTGTCTCGTTGATGTGTGTACCAGTAGGATATTGCTGACTTGTTTTTTATAGGTTTGAGAAGAAAAGGATAGAAGAAGAATTGGAAGCAGTCAAGAGGAAAGCTGAGCGTCTTAGAATGCAAAAAGAAGGTTCTATTGTGGAAAAGCTCCAACAAGAGCTCCAAGGGTACAAGAAAATACTGAAGTGTAGTGTCTGCCTTGACAAGCCCAAGGAGGTATAGTACTTGCTCTTTTACTTTGGAGCTTAGTACCTAGGGACATTTCGAATTAGACCTGACTGAAACATAGAACGACTTGATCCCAAACTAAAATTTACTCAAAATCAAACTGAATCTACTTAGTAATTATGCACGCCAAACTTGAAATTAATTCGATGTGAAATTTCACACCCAAAACCCTATTTTTACAAGAGAAGCATGGGTTTGCCTAGTGGCCCAGGGCTTTCCGTTTCACCCATTGATAAGGTTTCAATTCTCACCATCTAAAATTCAGTAAGGATTAATTCCCTCTCTCTCTCGGGGATTATCTAGCCTACCCCAAATAAAATACCCAACTCAACAAACAAATAAAACACCTATAGCACACACCTTCACTACTCAATTTCCTTTTTGTGATCAAAACTTATATGCTGGTGAGTGGTGACGGGCGACAGCAAATGGGTGGTTCAATCTAAGGTTTAGTTGTGAATTGTGATGATGATGAGTTTTTATTTCAAAATATGTAGTTTTTGGTTTGATACATGTTATGTGTATTTTTCAGGTTGTGATTATGAAATGCTTCCATCTAGCATGCAGTCCTTGCGTACAAAGAGTATTGGAATCTCGCCATCGCAAGTGCCCTGTATGTTGTGTTGCGAGCTTTGGTCCCAATGATGTTAAACCCGTTTACATTTGATTAGAGGCTGTCAAACAGCTAAAGTCGTCTTCTTTATGTATTTTCTTTATAATCGCCCCCCTCCCCATCAACCAATTGCGAATGGCAGTATACATGCCCAAGACCCATCTGTAAATTCCCCAGCTTTGCATGTAGTTCAGTCCACAGCCATTTTAGGTTCAAGGAGATGCTAAAAAATTTTCCTCCACAGTGCATATCTTAGAGTTGTAGTCTTGTAGAGCTTTGGTTTCAGGTAATTGATTTTTTTGTAGTAGACTGTATTTATAAGTATGAGTAGTTGATACATCTTGGAGCTGCAGTGGGCTGTTACTGTCAAATTGCAATCAAAATGAACCACATAAAGAAATGGAAGCTCATTTGCTAATGATTTGTATTTCTTCTGTTTTTGAAATTGTACCTTTATTGTCTGGGGGTGTTATCACTGATCCTCAGTCTGACTATATTTGTGAGGTCGGTTTCATGATTTATACAAGAATGGCAGATGCCATTATAGCCAACTACACTGTTTTTTCATGTTCTATTGGTTCTCATTCAAGTCTTCCTCAATTTTTTCTTCATTTATTATTTTTTGAGAGAATTGTGGCAAATTTGTTGCGACAAAGAGATCACAAAACATGTGTTACAAGCATTAATAGGTGCAATCATAAAGATCACATATTGTAGATCAATCTTTCATTAAACCCAGAATGCTCCCTCCTATTCACCATAGTGTCCAATAAACATTTTAAACACTATTCATCCCTTACTATTAATTTGAATTTTATTATTAATTTATAAGTTAAAAACATAGTCAAGTGGAATCTTGTATGATTTGTCTCAACGCAAATATTATTCAAATCAACCTTTCATAATTTTTAATTTAATTATGTAGAATTAGAGATATTAAAAATTGAATAAGTGTATTAGATTAAGTAGAAAAGGCAAATGAGACACTTGTTATAAATAGGAGGGAGTATTATTTTTTAAAAATTGTATTTTTCAAGGAACTTTTACGATAATTGTAAAGAGTTTATTGATATGTGGCCCCAAGTATTGTAAATACTCTTGATGATTGGTATGAAAGTAAACATCCTAATTGGAACCACTTATTTATACTCTCTTGAGGAATGTATGTGGTATATTGAAGATGGCCGGTGTGATTAGTTTAATATGATGATGGAAAAAAAAAAGATTTCCTTATCAAAAACTCATCAAAAGGTAGTTCAAATCGGCACACCTAGTTTTTTCAAATGGGTCAACATGATGTATATAGCATTCGCCAAATAAAGTATTTTTTGGTTTTCAAATCTTTTGTTTGACAAGCAATAGGTCTTTTGAGAAACACAAATTCTTACTTGAGTCGATCTCTACAATGAGACTTCTCAATTTTGAGTACAGCCTAAATAAAATGTTAAAAGTAAAATAAAATAAAATGCAATCTTTTTTCACTTCCCCATTAACTACCTAACTTTTCAATTTTCTCCTTGGATTTCTTTACATTCTTTTGACAAGAACTTCTCAATTTCTCATCTTCACCAACTTCCTCTCTCAAACTTTTTCAGTCTCCAATTGCGTTTTTCAAGGTTCCATTAAAGTGTGTTTTATTTCCATTATTGTGTTGGTCATCCTTTGTTTATCTTTTTCAACATTTGCAAGACCATCAAAGTTATGTAATGCTTCATCTTCACCATTTTCGTTTTTAAAGCTTTCGTTTTTAAAGCTTCCATTAGAATTACAATCCTCTGATTTTTTTAAGCTTCATCAATGGTGTAAATAGTGATATTGAAGAAGAATACAATGTCAATTGTTTAGGGAAGGTAATAAAAGCAATTGTGCTTATTATGAATTTTTTTTAATTAAGTTTCATCAATGGTGGAAAACAGTGATGTGGAAGAAGACAACAATAGGCACTTGTTAGGAAAGGTAAAAAAAATTGTGGTTATCCTTGGTGCGACTGCTTTGATCCACAACATAGTCTTTTAAAACTTAAATCTAACACTTTGATTCACAACATTGTGTGATCCACTTGCGGATTTTTGGCTCATGATTATCCTTGGTGCGA
Organism: Amaranthus palmeri; assembly: GCA_019776075.1. NCBI lineage: Eukaryota > Viridiplantae > Streptophyta > Magnoliopsida > Caryophyllales > Amaranthaceae > Amaranthus > Amaranthus palmeri. The sequence goes on from JAAKBH010000776.1 coordinate 36,975, forward strand.
CTGCTTTGGCTCCACGTTTTTTGGTCCCTACTGCACCAAATTTGTTATTCCTCCTTTTTGATGTTGTGACTGGACATGGTCTTGGCTGATAATTTGTTGAACTTGTTGGAGTTGCAGCACTTGGTGTAGGAACTGGAGGTGCAGTTGGTGTAGGCATTGCTGGAGGTGCACTTAGTGTAGCTGATGAAAATGAAATAGACCCTTTCTTCGGCCTTCCTCCCTTTGACTTCTACACATTGGAAGTGGGCTTTGGAGGGTTCTTGCATTTTGTCTTATTGTGCCCAAGTGTTTCACAATTTCCACACTTTCTTGGCTTAAACTCTCTCACAACAACCATCCTTGCTTCATCTACCTCTAGTTTCCTCTTCCTCTTGTTTGGCCTACTAGGCATCTTCCTAAAGGGAGGTGGTAGAGGTTGAGGCAAAGTAGAGGCAGGCCACATTTTATGTCCTAGCATGCCATGGAACCTAGGTCCATAAGCCATGGCATAAGTCTTCACATGGTAAGCCTCATGGACATAGATCATTGGATCCAAATTTCTAGACAAAGTACATGCCATGGCATGCTTACAAGGGATGCCAATTAGGTTTCAACGTCCACATTGAATAATAGTAAGCAAATCTCCTACAATCAAATACACATAATAAGCAAAAATCAGAAATCATGATTAAAAACAAAAACCCTAAAAATAAATCAGTATATCTCAGAGGTAAAATATCCTTCTTTTGTTACCCATTTGAAATGAACTTTACCATTCTTCTTGACTCTCCTTTTTTTAGCCATTATAAACTTAAATTTAAACACGAAATCAAGGAAATCACACGAGATTGTGAAGAAGATTACTAGGTTGTGTGATAAAATCAGAACATTGGAGAAGAAACAACACTTTCAATAGCAATTTTTGAATAGAAATTACATGCAAGAAAGAGGATTAAATGGAGAAGAAATTAGGATAAATGGAGATTAATAATCCCAACTTTGCGTGATCCGCTCAAAACAATCCCAACTTTCGATTATTTTCTAATATACCTAACTTTGCCACTTTGTTGCTCAGGACATACCCTTTAATGTTATAACTGGTTATAACAGAAAATATGCGAAAGTTGGGATTGTTTTTAGCGGATCACGCAAAGTTGGGATTATTAATCTCCATTATCCTTCTTATTTCCATGACAAAAAGGTGATTTATCTGTTATAACCGGTTACCATATTAAAGGGTATGTCCTGAGCAACAAAGTGGCAAAGTTAGGTATATTAGAAAATAATCGAAAGTTGGGATTGTTTTGAGCGGATCACGCAAAGTTGGGATTATTAATCTCCATTTATCCAAGAAATTAAAGGCCTTTACTTTACTACAATTAATGGAGAATGAAGTCACTTACCAGTTAGATTAGAGGAGTAAATGTCAGGAGCATCACCTTCTATGGAACGTTGCAAAAGGATTTAAAACCATTAATCTTGATGTGATTTGATAATGGAGGGAATAGGTAGCAATGAGCAACGGAATAGGCACTTAATAGCTAAGACTAAAAGCACGTGCACCTCACATGTTGGGTCAACGAATAAGTACGGTCAATGGATGGAAACCGTCACCTGATAGTCTTTTGCAAACTCTATGGTCATATAAGGTAGTTTTTTGCAAAAAAAAATTAGAATAGGTAGTTTTTTTTGCAAAAGTTGGTATAGGATAGGTAGTTTCTTAGAATTTTCCCTATATTAAATTATTACCCAATGTGATACTCCTAACTACATCAACCTATGTCAAATGTTCACATTTATAATACCAATTATATTTGGTTATATCCCCAAATATATGAATTTATAACCACAGTTGTTTTTATTACCCTTCTCAAAAAATTAGCCATTGTTGTATTCTTCAACATCACTGTTTTTCACCATTGACGAAGCTTAATTTTTTAAAAAAATATATCAGAATAACCACAAATTGCTTTTATTACCTTCTCCAAACGGTAGACATTGTTGTCTTCTTCAACATCACTATTTTCCACAATTAATGAAACTTAATTTTAATAAAGGAACCACTATCGAATTCAAGCATTAAATTTTCCATTGTTAGACAATCTTAAAGTTGTAGAAGGAGAGTATAGTTGAAGGTTGAAGAAGGGAGATGAAAATCTAATATCTTTATAATGGAGATTTTATTTTGCTTGGGAAAGAGACAGTTAATCATGTGACTTTTTATATTCCAAAAAAATTGCATGTGTGAATGCAATCAACTATCAAGAGACATTAGTTTATTTAATAAAAGTTATTAACTAAATATGAATATGAGCTGGGCTCTTAAGAGCTGTCTTTATAAAACACGGTCTCTCAAGAGAATACCTGTTTGACAAATGATCTTTTATAAAAAGACGCTTGTTAAAGGCCAAGCCTAATGAATTTATTTTTGTAAACAAGAATATTGCAAATCATTGAGAAGTACTTTTAAAAATAACGATTTCATAATTTTTTTGTAAAGAACTTTTAATATTTCTTAATTTGAAACCAAAAAGAAATGGAAGATTTTATTCTTGAATTTCATAATTATAAATCTCAAAATCAAACAAAACACAATACAAATGTAAATAGAGGTATAATAATTTTAGGGAAATTCCACGTGGTAACACTGAGGTTTTGGGTTTTCCACGTGGTAACCAAAACTTTTAAAAAATCCACATGGTAACCCTGAGGTTTACCAAATTGTTCCACCATGACCTTTTTGCACATAAAATGTTAGCAAAACGTTAGGAAACATTAATTTCGAAGCTTTAAGTTTGTTGTACACCTATATATGCGACTCACCATTATAAATGCCATCAGTCTCAACCATTTTTCCCAAAATATAAACCCAAATTCTACCATCTTTGGATTTGGAGGAAAAAAATATGATTTGAATGATAAATGGTTGATTTGAGGGTTATACTTTGGGAAAAAGGTCCAAACTGATGGCATCTGAAATGGTGAGTCGCATAAATATGCATACAACAGCCATAAAGTTTCAAAATTAACGTTTGCTAACGTTTTTATATGCAAAAAGGTCATGATGGAACATTTACGTAAACCTCAGGGTTACCGCGTGGATTTTTAAAAAGTTTTGGTTACCACGTGGAAAACCCAAAACCTCAGGGTTACCACGTGGAATTTCCCATAATTTTATGTTCGAATTTGTCAATAAAAATACGATTGTTGAAAAAGATAAGATTACAATTCGCTTAATCTTATGTTATATAACAAAAAATTCTAGTTGGTTTACTATAAACCCCTACTACACACCATAAACCCCTACTACTAAATGCATATTTCAAATTTCCTATTTCTATAACAACGAAACATCTACTTCGTAATCTATAAACACCTATTTCTCATACTATGAACACCTACTTTAATTGAAAAAAACTCCTACTTCACATATTAAAAATCTCTATTTTACATGTTATAAACACCTACTTTTCATATCATAAATACCTACTTAAAATTCCATAAATGTCTACTTTAGATATTAAAACCCACTACAACACATATCAATAATTCCTACTTGACAAATCATGATAACATCTACTTTGTATAGTGACAATCTACTTTACATACTAAAAATCCTTACTATACATTACATATGGATATAACAGACACTTACTACACGTTGAAAATTCCTACTTTATAATTTATATATCATATACACAGTAGGTATTTTAATATAGTGGAAGTAGATATTTTAATGAGTCATAGTAGTTGTTTTTTAGTAGAAGTACGTATTATAATGGTTCACAATATGTATTTTATACGTACAATCAGGTAATTTAATGGTTTATAGTAGATTTTTTTTGTCAATAAAAGTGAATATTTTAATGAGTCAGTAGTTTTTTTAATTTCCAGTAAAAATTAATACGTTATGTATGTAACTTTGTGTCTTAAAACATCTACTTATTTATGTTAAACTAATTTAAAATATATCTACTTTAGTATGCGAAAATTTATACTCTGGCATATAAAAGCCTATTTTGATATACAAAAACACATGTTACAATTATAAATAATGTCTTCTTAGACTTTTAAAATGTCTACTTTAATGTATAAAAGCACATACATTAGTATGTGAAATAATCAATTACTATATACATTCTATCAAAAAAAAATTACTATATACAAAAACACCTATCATAATCATTTAAAATGTCTACTTCATTAAACTATTTACAATGCCTATACTTTAATATGTAAAAATACATATGCTAGTACACAAAAACACTTATTTTGATATACAAAAATAACACCAACTATAACTTAATTTTGATAAGAAAAAAAGTTCAATTTATTGGAATTCATATCATTGTGAAAATGGCTCTTCATATACAAAAAATGCCATTGGATAATCTTATGGCCATCAAGATTGAGAATCTTAATTCAGAATTTCTTATGATTGTAATGGTGAAAAATAAAATGGATAAGATGAAGAGTAGATATGAATGACTTGATAGAGAAATTTATTTTAATACTCAAAATTAAACTGGAGAAGATGGAGGGTAGACATAAATGCCTTAATGGAGAAGAAAGAGAAGAGCTAGGATGAAGAAGAAAGTCATCCATGATAAAAGAAATTATGAAAATGAGAAACACTTCATTTGTATACTTTTTTTAAAAAAAAATTAGGCCGGCTCAATTAGAGACGTCTATACTTTAATTATGTGAGTAGCTTAAGCATCGAGTGCCTATTACATAAGTTGCCCTAATCAGCTCACATTTTCTTATGTTTTCATATCGAAGGTATAACCATATTGTTAAAGATGATGACTGAAATTGAGTCTCTTCATGGATGTTGATGAATCAAGGGTTAAGGTTGATCGTGGAAGATGATGTTTTTCAGGAAGTAAAGTCGACTCGGTGGCTCGGGGTTGTGTAAGCACAGTCGTATCAACTGTTCTGGAGAAATGGATAGGTCACAACTCGCGACAATTTGTGCCGCTCGCGAGTGGAGTGCGTCTGGAGCAGTTTTGGCAGTTTTCTTTGCTTTTGACGGTTACTATTATCCCATGATGCCATGAATCTTTGGCCAATTATTTTTGTTTCTTGGAGACCAAGCTTCTTTTTCTAGAGATTTATTTAAATACACTCCTCATTCAGAGCTAGGGTTAAAAAGCCACAAAATTAAAGAGAGAACACAAATTAAGTCATTGTAGTAGAGAAAAAAAGCAAGATTCATCTTTGTATCTTTGCATTTATATTGAAATAGTTTGTTCTCAGTGCCGGTGGATAAATCTATCACAATGATAGTGAACGACGTTAAATCTATTGTGTTACTTTTTATTGTTTACATTGAATTTCATTATTGTTTCATTATTGTTTTGATCAATCGTTGCTTCCGCTGTCGCAAAATAATTGGCATAAAGAGCTCAGGTTTAATTCTTGGAGAGTTTTTTGAGTGAAACAATGGCGGATGATTCCACAATAAGAATTGAGAAATTTACCGGGAAAAATAGCTTCGGGCTATGGCAAACTAAGATGAAGACTTTGTTGAAACAATGACAAATCTGGAGTCTGTTGGTTCCAAAAAATACTACTGCAGGGTGTGAAAACGAATTAACTGACGGACAATTAATAATAATGGAGGAAAAGACTCATCCTACCATTTTGCTACATTTGAATGATCATACCATTACGGAGGTTGCTGATCAAGTGACGAAGGCTGAATTTTGGTTAAAATTGGAGTCATTGTATATGACAAAGTCACTGACCAACAATTAATCCTAAAGCTGTTGTTATTTAGCCCCACATGCAGCCAAGTACTTCCTTAAGGGAACATCTAGAAAAAACTTAACTCTATTTTACTTGATTTACGTAATTTAGATGTTAAATTGATGATGATGAAGCTGCCTTAATAATACTTGTGTCTCTACCATCTAACTTTGAGAATTTTGTTGAGTCTTTTGTTGTTGGTAAAGACTCACTAACCTTAGAAGAAGTGAAGGCAACACTTCATACAAGGAAACTTTGTCAAAAAGCTATAGGTGATAATATGAATATCAATAGTGAGTTAATTGTTAATTCGAGAAGTCTAAGAAGAAAAAGGGGTTTAACAAAGGCTACAATGCTAGATTGGGGTACCAAAATCGACAATGAGGGATCTGGTAAAACTATTAGTATGGATTCGGGGTGTTTGTTCTATGTGAGTCCAAGTCGAGATTGGTTTGAAACATATAATTCTTGCAATGGGGGTACGATTATAGTTGGTAACAATGCTTCATATAAGGTAAGCGATATTGGGTCTATGAGATTGAGGATTGCTGATGGGTGGAGGTTGACTTTAACTAGGGTGCAGTATGTCCCTACTTTAGGAAAGAATCTAATTTCATTGGGGTACTTTGGATGATTTAGGATATAATGGTGTGTTTTTGGACGGGGAGTTATTTATATACCAGAGGTTCTGAGTTGGTGCTTAAGGGTATCAAGAGGAACACCCTCTATGTGTTTGAGGGTGTTATAGTGTCTAGTTTTGCAGTTTGCACATCGGTGTCTCACCAGGAGATGACTAAGAGTTAGCACACGAGGATTAGTTCATATAGGGGAGAAATGGATTGCGGCTATTGTCCAAGAGGGGTATTTTATCCGAGATCAAGGTTGTCAACCTTGAATATTGTGAGCATTGTGTGTTTGGGAAGAAACACGGGTCAAATACATCGGGGATGCTCACATTACTGATGATGTGCTCGATTATATCCATTTAGATTGCTGGAGTCCATCTAGTGTTGAAGGCTTGAGAGGTTTCCGCTTCTTTGTGTCATTTGTTTATGACATGTCCCTATACACATGGCTTAGATTGTTTAAGTCAAAGGATGAGGCCTTCAAAGCTTTTAAGCAATGGAAAGCTTTGGTAGAGCATCGACAAGGTACGAAGATTAAGAAGTTACGAATACACAATGGGCTAGAGTTTTGCAAAGAGAAGTTTAATTAGTTTTATGCATATGAGGGTATTGTTCGGCATCATACCATCAGGATGACACCACAACAAAACGATGTTTTAGAACGAGTTAATTAAATACTACTTGTGAAAAATCAATGCATGCTCTCTAATGTAGGGCTTGGGAGGAGGGAGTAAAGCTGTGATGACAACTTGTTATATCATTAATAGGGTCATCATTTAGGAATTGATTTCAATATTTAGTTTGATATTTGAAGTGCTAAGTTGTGTAATTTCTCAAATTTGAAGATTTTTGGTTGTGTTGCTTATTATCATATCAGTGAGGGCAAGCTGGATCCATGAGGGACGATGGGGTGTTTTGTTGCGGTAATGGTGTGAAAGGGTTTAGGATCTATTCACCTTCAAAAGGTTAGGTCATTCTTAGTAGGGATGTTACTTTTGATGATAGCACCATTTATTCCAAGAAGAGTACAAAGACTTTTGATTTGGAAAAGGAAAGGGAATACTTGTTGCAGACAGATGGGGTGCTTGAGGTGTATCAGTCTACCATTGCTAATCTACCTCAGGTACAATTTATTGATGATAATGCTAAGGTTCTAGTGTCGGGTAGTTCTGAATCTGAGGTTACTCCAACTTCTTTTAACTCTGGAGAGGAGTTACAGGAATCTAATCAGGGGTTATGTTGTCAATCTGACACCATTCTTGAAAAAGCTAGACGAGTTATCAACAAGCTGGTTAGGTTAATTGAAAAGATGAAAGGTAAAAATTGTTTTGTTGTGGAGTTGATTGGTTATGCATTGATTGTAGCTGATGATGTAGAGTCATATGAATCTGCTACATATAGACAAGAAATTAGTTGTAGTGAGTCGAAGCAATGATTTTCTACAATGGGTGAGAAGATGCAGTCTCTTTACAAGAACAAAGTATGGGAACTAGTGAAGGTACCGGAATGGAGAAAGCGTGTAGGGTGTAAGTGGATATTCAAGAAGTAAGAAGGGTAATCAAAAACTGAAAAAATTCATTTTAAGGCTAGGCTAGTTGCTAAGAAGTTCAGTCAGGTAGAAGGGGTTGATTTTGTGGAGATATTCTCACCTGTGGTTTGACATACTTTTATTCGTGTGTTATTGCCAATTGTAGCACATTTTGACCATGAGTTAAAGCAACTGAATGTTAAAACGACTTTCCTTCATGGCCGGTGATTTGAAGGAGGAGATTCTGATGAAGCAGCCCGACGGATTCGAGATTCCGGGAAATGACCAATATGCATACAGATTGCTAAAGTCATTGTATGGACTTAAGCAATCTCCCTGATAATGGTACAAGAGGTTTGATTCTTTCATGATGTCGCATGGTTTTGATAAGAACTCTTATGATTGTTGTGTGTATCATAGTAAGTTGGATGATGGTTCCATGATTTTTCTATTGTTGTATGTTGATGACATACTGGTTGCCACGAAAAAGAAAATTGATATTGCTAAACTAAAGGAGAAGTCTAGCTTGGATTTGACATAAAACACTTAGGTGTAGCTAGGAAGATTTAGGGTATGGAGATCTACAGGGATCGGGCAAGAGGTAAGCTTTTCTTGACTCATAAAAGCTATATTGAGAAGATTTTTTTTATCTTACCTCAACTTGAGGATGAGTTAACTTATATGTCTAGGGTTCCTTATGCCAACGCGGTTTATGACGAATAAAAGCTATATTGAGAAGATTGTTTTGTAACTTGGTATAGTGATTTTGATTACGCAACTGATGTGGATACCAAGAGGTTTATGACTAGGTATGTGTTCACTTTAGGAGTATCTATGGTTAGCTTGAAGTTTACATTCAAGTCTTTGGTTACGTAGTCTACTACTGAAGTTGAGTACATGACTTTAACTTCTGCAACTAAGGAGTCTATTATATTTGGCTCAAATGCCTAGTGGGTGAATTAGGTATCGCAAAGGATTTTGCTACAGTGTTTGTGATAGTCTAATGCCCTTTTCTTAGCTAGAGATTAAGTGCACCATGATTGGACCAAGAACATTGATGTCATGTATCATTTCTTACGCATTAATAAGAGGGTTAAGGTACAAAAGATTGAGACTGCTGACAATCCAATTGATTCCTTTAATAAGTCTATTCCACTTAGTAAGTTTAAACATTGTAAAGACTTGCTAAATATTGATTACTATATGAAGTAGTAGGCCCTTAGGGGTAAGTTTTGGGGAGCTCCTGTTGTAGGCATGTTGGTCTTAAGGTGGATCTTGCATGGGGCTTATGATGCAGGTGAAGCATTATGACTTGTTATACTTAAAGATGAGTATGTGATAAATCTTGGTTGGAGACTTATCGGATGACCCTTACCTCAGGTTTGACTTGAATTTTTCACTATATATTAATAGGAACGTTTGTTGGCTACGAATTCTCGTCAATTTGGAGATTGTTGAAGATGATAACTCAAATCAAATCTCTTCATGGAGGGTGGATAGAAAATAGAAAAAATTTTAAAAGCTACCTAATCTATAGGTTTATATACAAAAAACTACCTTACGTATTTTTTTTGCAAAAAACTATCTAATTTAATATATTTCTTTGCAAATGACTACCAATAAACGAAAAACGTTAATTGACCATTAAGTTTGAGGGTTTGACCAATTTGAGAGGTTAAGTTGTCTATGTGGTAATATCTCATTAGTCCTCGTATGTTTAAATAATTTTAAACTAAAATGCATCAAAAAATAAAATAAAATTAAAGATATATAACGTCATTTTTACCCTTCATAAAGATTTTTATTCAAAAAAACGGACGTCGTGATTACGCTTATGATGTAACTCTTTCGAAAATCCGGTCGAAAAAAAATACTTATTTGTCTATTTTTCGATACGTAAGCCGAAAAAAATATTTGAAGTCATATTTACCCTTGTCGCGACGTCTGCTTTTAGAAAAAAATGTTATGATGGGTAAAAATAAAGTTAATCGGAAAATAGACGCTATGAGTGCAAATATTGTGATAACACTTGTCCCCTGATAAAATGTTGACGGATGGGAGACAATATGTTGTTAGAAAAACTAAGAGAACTAGTGAGTATTAGGTACATTTTATTGATTATTTTGAAAATGGTTTGTTGCGTTGTGAGTGCAAGTATTGTGATGAGACTTTTGCTTGTGATAGTAACATAAATGGTTCAAAAAATGTTAAGCTTTATGTGGGCAGATGTCTTGCTGATCCCATGAATACAAGTAAGAGAAGGGAAAACAAGCTGAGTTATTTTTTCAACAAGGGGATAGCGATAAGTTTAGGGATGATTGTGAATGAAAATTAAAGCATAAAACTGTTAATTTATAAGATGTTAGGGAAAACTCAAATGATTATCTTTGATGATTGTCCTTTTAGAACAGTTGATAAACCTGGATTTAGATGATTAATGTCTGTTGCTTGCCCTGGATTTCAAATGCCATCTCGTACTACTATTGCTTGTGATTGTTATTTAATGTACAAAAATAAAAGAGATAGCTTGAAAGATTTTCTAAAGACTTGTCAAAGAGTTTAAGTGACTATTGATACTTGGACATCAATCCAAAAAATCAATTATATGTGTCTTGCCCTTCACTTTATTGATAATGATTGGAAATTGTATAAAAAAATTATTAGTTTTACAAACTTTTCACTCACTGTTGACAATACTAGTTTTAAATAACATTGCTTATGTTAACTTGAGAATATTTTCTTCAAAAAAAAAAATAAAACTTGAGAATATTAGTTCTAAGGAATATGGCTAATTGTATTGCAGATGAAAAGTATGTTCATATCAGATGTATTATAAAAAATTATAAAAAATATATGATAAAAAGTATACATTAAACGAGTCTAACGAGATCTCACATGGATATATTTTATTATCTATATACGTCTTAAAAATATTAATCAAATTTCTGTATCCAAAATAGAATATTCTAAATGGGAAGAAGTAAGAACATTAGGTAACTGAGGGAGTATATTTTAAATAAGCATTGAAGATACTGTAAGTTGACATTAAGAATATTGTAAGTAGGCTAGTAGGCATAATTTCTCGGTAGTATAAAAAATAATTTAAATAAGCATTTCCAACACTTTTTCGGTGGACATTATATATATATATATATATATATATATATATATATATATATATATATATATATATATATATATATATATATATATATATATATATATATATATATATATATATATATATATATATATATATATATATATTGTAAGTAGCATTAAGGATAATGTATGTAAACATTATAAATACTTTTTCGGTGGATATTAAATATATTGTACGTTGACATTGAAGATAATATAGGTAGACATTCAGTATGCAGCAAGTAGATATTAAAATTTAATGGGTTGGACTTGAGAGACGAGACCAGCTGCAATTAATGTCACCATTAACATATAACTGTAATCATCCAAGTTCATCAAATCTTCAATCAATACTCGAATACTATCTGCTGAGATCAATTTTCTAGCAAAAAATTGCACCACATCTCTATTTTGAGAACAATTTAATTTTTTTTGTGTTGTAGTAACTGAAAATTGAAATTGCTGAAATATTTTTTCTAACATGCAAGAACAATCCTCTATAAGGTACTTCTCCCTTCCGCCTTGCTGATATAACCTTGAATATTCATTTTGTACTTAACACTAACTGTTTAATTTTAATTGTATATCGTTTTTTATGATATGGTGTTTGTAATTTATTTGGGGACAAATAATCTAGGGTTTTTGTATTGAATTGAGCGACGCTGTTCATGTCGAGAATAATTGAGCATCAATGATAGATAGAGATTATAAAGTCCTTGAAATTTAGATAAGGAAGAAAAGAATAAAATTGGGAAAGCGAAATCAAGTAGAGACTTATGCTGCGCTTGAATGTCTGGGTGTATTTTATATTTTAGGAGCTTTTAATTTCTGGAAAATAAAAAAACTGGTTTTTAAACTGTTCTAATTTATATAGGAATGTATGTTGTTTTCTGTACGCTCTTTAACTTAGACACAGTCGTCTGTTGCAAATTACAAATACTGAGATAGAAGCAATGTGAAACCGTTGTAGGGGTTGAGTTTCGGAACATTTTTTTGTTGAATCTCTGTCTACTTAATCATCTAACTTGTCCTTAATGTTGGGTCTAAACGTCATGCATTTATTTTTGTTTGGACATAGTGACTGATCTTTCAATGAATTTAAAAAACATGCAGTAATAATTTATAATTAAATATACTATATAAAAATAAAATAATAAATAATATTTGTTAAAATAGGGTAATATGAAATAGTTTGTAGATGAATAAAATAAATAACTGGTTGATTAATTAATTTTATTAGTCACTTAAGCCAATATCAACACAAAATTCTTTAATCTAGCGTGGCTCCAAAAGAATGAACATGTGATTTTGAGTTTTTGTATTAAATTGTATGATGATTAGTTGAAATAATTTCTATAACTAAGCCAGTCTAAATTTTAATAAATTATTTAATGTTATCTGAATACTTCTTACTTTATTTTGTTTTAAAATTTCTCTAGTAGTAATTTATTAAGATACATATGATTAATATTTTATTCCCTAATTTGTAATTTTAACTTTGTTAGTATCATCTTAATGATTCTTAATTTAATATTTCCACTCTCTTATTCAATCTATAGATTAGAGTACTAATTGATTGTCAAATCTTTAATTGAAGTAGATTAGTCAACTATTTAATTCATTTAATTTAAATACTCCAATAAAAAAAATTACATATGACAAGTGCTCTAGAAATTTGACACTTGGCTTTTTACAGCTTTTTTAATAGATGTTATGATTATGATTATGATTATGATATGATTATGATGATATGATGATTTGTAATTTTAACTTTGTTAATATCATCTTAATGATTCTTAATTTAATATTTTCACTCTCTTATTCAATCTATAGATTAGAATACTAATTGATTGTCAAATCTTTGATTGAAATAGATTAGTCAACTATTTAATTCATTTAATTTAAATACTCCAATAAAAAAAATTACATATGACAAGTGCTCTAGAAATTTAACACTTGGCTTTTTACAGCTTTTTTAATAGATGTTATGATTATGATGATTATGATTATGATGATTTGTAATTTTAACTTTATCATCTTAATGATTCTTAATTTAATATTTCCATTCTCTTATTCAATCTATAGATTAGATTACTAATTGATTGTCAAATCTTTGATTGAAGTAGATTAGTCAACTATTTAATTCATCTAATTTAAATACATCAATAAAAAAAATTAAATATGGCAAGTGCTCTAGAAATTTGACACTTGGCTTTTTACAGCTTTTTTAATAGATGCTATGATGATTATGATTATGATATGATGATATGATGATATGATGATATGATGATTATGATTATGCCTTGTAATACAATAATTAAGAAATTTTATTGAAAAGTTACTGGAAGGGTTTAGTTTGGGTAGTAGAGTGACAATTCTGCTCATTTTGTAAATATAACAACATGTGTTATAATTAGTCTCTATTAAGAAAAAGGTACAACAACAATAAATCTATAAGATTTTTGTATAATGTACCACTAAGCTTGTTAAAACAAGCTCCTTTCAAAGACTGATTTTCAATGGTGGATATTGCTATTACTTCTATACCCCTGTTGCACATAGGGGATAATCAATAAGTTTACCATGCTAAAGGACTTTATAAAGTCATAAATACCTCCCAAAAGGTTGACTTAATAAAACATTTTTCTTCTTGACAGCTTATAAAAGTTATGATGAAAACATAATATCAGTATGGTGTGACTTATAGCCTATTGATTTGTGTCGTGTAGATTTGCAACCTTTATAATAAGCCTTCTCATCAGCTCATTTGATTTCTGATGAACACCTTGTTTTTCATGTTTAAGCATATTTTAACAACACATTTTATAGTCTTCATGCACATATATCATAGTAGTTGATGATTATATCTTGTTGTTAGGGGCGGATCTACTCGTAATCAATGCTGTCAATTGACAGAGTTTGAGTTATATACATGCCCATTTTCTATTATGAATTGATGTTAAATGAGTCTGAGTTGGTAATAGTTATAATTGTTTACAGCTCCAAACTAGGTTCAAACCTTCATAACAACATTTTTTAAGTTTTTTTGTTTCAAAATAACCCATCCCATGATCCCATCCCACACGGATCTACTATTTTCTTTTTGTTGAAACATTGAAACAGTGAGTGAGTGCCTGCCTTCCTTCGTGCCTGCCTTCCTTCGTGCCTGCCTGCCTGCTGTCTTGCACTCGTGAGTCGTGCCCCACTGCCTCTTCCAGCCCACAGTCGGCAAGTAACCGGCCCTCCTCCTCCAGTCCGGCAACCGGAAACTCGCTACGGCGCCACCCTAGTGCTGCACTTCTTCGGTTCTTCCCTGTCGTGAGTCGAACCATTTCTTATTTTTCTTCCTTTTATTTCTTTGATTCTTTCCTTAATAAGTTTAAATTTCAATTGTTAATTTGATATATGTTGATTGTTAAACATTGTTAATTTGTTCATTCATGAATCATGATTTATTTTAGGGTTAATCAATTTAGCTATCTAAGGTTATTCAATTTAGGGTTCTTGGTTTAATTGGTGTTAAATTTCTAATTATGGGTTTCATTTTATATTTCTTGGAATTTATTAGAGTTTTGGACTTTTAATTGTCAAACAAGTTGTTGTATATATGTTGCAGTGCTCTAAGGCTATGGCGAGAACATCTGAAGTAGTGAAGAAGTTTTTTGTTGCCTCAATATTTATGTGGATTCTTCCGGTTGCTATTGTATATGGCTTTCAAAACAATATCTTTCCAGGTAATCCATTTAAATACCAACGATTCATTTTAAAATTTTCATAGAGCATTGTTACTATTTATTTATGTGATGAGTTGATGACTGTCGTCTATGATCCTTGAGATAGTAGGGCATGATGAAAATCCTTTTTACTGTTACTACGTACCCTACCTGAGAATTTGCTCTATAAATTATTCTCATTACCACCATTTAGTACTACTAACCAACCATTAGAGAAAAAAGTCTTGGTTCATTGGGTGCCGTACGTCACTGTCAATTTGTAGTTATAAAGATTGGTTACTACTTGTGTATATGTGCTGAGAATTAATCAGAATTAATCATTGGATCCTTGGTTTTTAGTATTCGGTGATGACCATAGCTAAAGATGGTTTGAGGATAGAGAGGAGATCACCATTTAATACATGAAGTTTTTTCTTGTGAGTGATGGAGCTTCTAAGCTTGTTTATAGGAAGTTAAAAATCACGAATGTGCGCCTTGGATTATAATTTATGCCTCGACACATCCTTAAGTATGACCTATGTCTTTTGAGTTTTTTCTTTAATTAAGACGTGGAAGCTTTGATTTGTTGAATTTGAACTATTAATTCTTTATTTTTTTTGCCGATTGTCAAGAGACTTTCTAAGCTTATTGTTGTTCACACCATAGACTTTGAAAATGGTGAATTGTGACTACCTTGCCTTGTAAGATGCTTATAAGATATTTATTTCTGTTATTGGTGTAAATTATGTAGGAGTTATAAGCCTCAACGACCCATTATCCTTTTTTTCTTCTCTTGTTTGAAGCATCTTGCTTGTATCTAGTTATTTTATAGGCTTGTTCGTCTTGATATTTCCAACAAGCAAGTAGCGCATTGCTACTAAAGGACATTTTAGCCACATTTTAATATGATATTTAGTATTGCTTTAATTAGAAGGTATCTTTGGGATTGGTGAGTGTTGATCACTATGTGATGATATTGGATTCTTTAGTCTTAATACGCCTATGGGTAGGGATGGACATTTAAGGGTATGGGTAGGGTCTGGACCCTACCTGGATTCGGACCCTAATTTTAGGATAGGGTCCAGACCCGGACCCTAATATTGAGGGTCTAAAAAATTGGACCCAGACCCAGACCCTAAGGGTCTGGACTCGGACCCTTAGGGTCTAAAACCATACCCTAAAAAGTTAATTTTCTTGAGTGAGATTAAAGGGTCTAAAAAATAGACCCTAATATGGACCCTAATCTGGACCCTAATATGAACCCTTTTTAGACTCTTAGGGTCTAGGTTCCTAAAATCCATAGATCATTAGGAAAAACATTAGAAAACGGAGGGAGTAATAAATAGAAGGCCGCAAATTCATTTGGAAGAATACAACTCTAATGGAAGTTTTGTATTAGCTACTCATATATCATTGCCTTCCAATTCCAAATCTGCACAAGCTTCTTGTGACTTCACTTCCCATAGTAATAAAAAAAACAAAGAGATAGTATTTCATGAACACGATCTCAACAAATAGATTCTCCATTTACGAGCCGAATTACAATAAAACAAACAATTCTTTTTAACAAATTATATAATAACCCATCAAAAAGTAGAAGCCAATCAAAGAAAACAATTAAATCAAAATGTAGAAAACTCCAAATCAAATCGTATAAAAATCGAATGGTGGGAAGCGCAATAGGCGCTACAATGGTTTCTCTCTCATCGAAACCCAAAAAAACTCGTTTGAGTGCTTTATACTTAGTTTCTTTGATTGATCAAAAAATGGTTACAGTAAAATATGAAGTTATAAAACCTTAAATACTCTCCAGTATAAGAAAAACCAAAAAAAAAAAAAAAAAAAAAAATTAAAAAAAGGGTCCAAGGGTCCAATCCGGGTCTACCTAGACCCGGACCCGGACCCGGACCCTTATAATATTTTTAGACCCGGACCCGGACCCGGACCCTTAGGGTCCAAAAAAAATAGACCCTTACCCTTAAAAAAGGGTAGGGTCCAACAGGGTCCGAATAGGGTCTTGGACCCTTGCCCATCCCTACCTATGGGTGGTTTAATTGTGAATGACATAGGCTTCTCAAACACCTCATATGTTTGGTGTTGACAATACACAAAATCTCGACAAGATACCTGAGGTTGAGCCGAAAAGTGTAGATAGCTCTACGGTTAACCTCTATTTGGTATAGGTCTCTGCAACCTTGTAGTGCTATCACAACATTGTCTACTTGAGACCTATACTTTTTCTGTTTGATATTACACGTGTTAGGAATTAGCCTTAGTATTTTTTACAGACTTGACTTTAATGGAAGCATGTCATTGAAGATCTTTGGGTTTTCAATTTACAAAAGGAGTATTGGAAGCTTATTTTAAAAAACGTGAGCATTCGGCAGGCAATGAATTGACCCACTTAATAGGTTTAGGCTAGGTGGTATCGTAAGGCAACCGACTCTAAATGCTTTACAACGCCCAAGTCAAGTGCCCTTTTAGTTTTAGCCTCTGAAAAAAGCCATTTGATGCGAGAACCCACCAATTATGTTTTCACTTCTCTTCTATTGGCTTTATTTTTCTTGCTTATAGGTTTTCTTATTTTTTTGGCGTGGGTTTTAGTGTTTTTTCATGGATTTTGCGGTGCCTCACATGCAAAGGCTAACATCTTCATTTGACGCCAATAGCCTACTATTTGGGAACTGTTAGCGCGTTAGGGTGCCTCGTGCCTTCTACGACTATAGTTGGAAGCATTTGTTGGTTAATTTCTGTCGACCCCTTGACATCTATAGCCAATAGCTAATAATAATGTGTTAAGCTATTCGGCTCTTGTCTTGGCTAGCCTAATATTTGGGACAGTATTATCTTTGTTTCTAAGGTGGCTATAGTGACTCTAGAGATGTTGAATCCTTGACTATACAAAGGAATTGATTATTTCTGGTTTCATGTTTTCGATTTGTTGGTTGGGGAGGAGGTGATGGGGATGGGATGGAGGTAAGATCTAGCATATGAGAAGTTAAGGATAAAAGGATGGAAAAAGGATAATATAATGGTAATAATCAAGAACTCTTTGAATACATTTAGGAGCATCTACAATCATTAAGCCCTTTGAATGACACTTAAACAAAATTCTCAAATCAATTACTCCCCTTAATTGAAGGTTTGAGCTACACACCATTTGCGCGAAATATTCCACAAAGTAAAGGTTTTGTTGATCAATTCACTGCTTTAAAATAAAGCATCACAAACCTTTTTATGGAAGAAGGAGATCTAGCATCAACATATGCATCCCCTTCTTTGACGACACTTAACGTAACTAACTCTTTCACTCCTCGAAAATAAAACTAATAAATTAAACTAAGCTCACATAAATCGTCCAAAATTGAGTAGGTATATTAATTCAACTAAGACTCCATAAATAAATTATGTGGCATTAAAAAAGCGACTTATTACATGATTAATGACTTAATTTATGCTAAGAAAATTCTTCACTTTTTAGTTGCTTGGATGATTTTTCTAAGGCTTTCAGTCTTGTCCATCATGCTTCACTAATACTTTATTTTGAAGCAGAAAAATAATGTCATCATTTAATGAACTTTGAACCAAATCACACTCAAAATACATTTCTTTTTTTAATGCTTTATTCTTTTTAGAGATGATTTAGTGCATTTCAAGTTGATTCAATTTAACTTGTAAATGAGTCAATCAAAGAGAACAATTAGGCTCCCGATACTGTTCTTAAACTTGTACGTTTTCATTCCACTGAAAAAATATTATTATAGCAAGTCATTGAAACAAAACAAATCCTATATGCTAACTAAAATTCAATATAGACCAAATATAAATGCCAACAAATAACCTAAAACATTATGAATAAGACAATTATGAATGATTGAGTCAAAAATTATAATATCATATCTAAATACAAATTTAATCAGATAAATTGAAACAACTATGATTCAATCCTTCAAATGAACATTATAAAAATGCAATAGGCCCTAAGTATTTTCAAAGAACTAATCAAATGAACATTATAAAGTAACCCACTAACAAAAAAAAAAATATGCTATAGACCCAACAATTTAAGGAAACTAGAGTCAAAAATGATGAAATTTACCAACGTAAAAAGATTAAAGGAACCCACGGTTCAAGCCTCCACTTGTCGAGTGACGACAGTGTCGCCGACACTTGGGTGGTGAGGGAAAGGCAAACTGGAGATACCAGACGAGAGTGTTGGTAGTGGGCTAATGGGCTTTATGAAGATCTAAAGGGAGCAAGGGAGGAGGGAGAAAAATGGTGAATGGTAGTAAAATAGTCGATTTCTCATTATTTAGTTGCCTTGTATCTGTTTAAATTGAACCCATAAAAAGGGCTATAGAGGCTTGAACCTTGGGCGGTTGGGCCTAGGGATGGCAACGGGTCGGATCTGGGCCGGGTCTAGGTGGACCCGGATCCAGATCCGTTTTCAAGAACAGGGTCCAGATCCGGATCCGGATCCGCGGGTCTAATTTTTCAAGACCCAGATCCAGATCCGTAGATACTGCGGATCCAGTATCGGGTCCGGGTCCTAAACGGGTCTGACTTTGTTTTTGCGAAATTATCAAGCAATACCACTGTCTGCATAAAATGGTAGCTAAATTATCAAGCAATAATATTGTCTGGATTAATAATGACATGTAAAAACAATTGATAGCTACAAAATATAAGATCATAATTTATACTCCAGATTCAATAGTTACAGATTCAATCATTCAACACACCAGATTTTTATCTATTCAAAGTTCAATGTTCATACTCTTCGGGACAAATGCAAGTCTTGGTTCACTCCAACTTCTAAGCAAGTAAATCTGGTAATAATATTCGCATTTTCTCTTTCTATTCAAAGTGAATTATTTAGGTAGCAGACTAGCAGTTTAGCAAAATCCTTCCCATTGCCATCCCTATTGGGCCAAATGGTTAAAAGACAAGCACTCTATCCAATGAACCAACTTACATGTTACTACTTTTGTTTGTCTAATATTTAAGTGATGTCAATTGACATCACTGACCTCCCTCTGAATCCAACCTATATTGGACAATGGCTTCTGTTGTAACTTTTGGCTACTTTGAAAAACATCTTATGGAGTTTCCTTTCTCCGAATATAACTATGATTTTGAACATATACGGTATATCCGTCCATAAACATGACAAATAGACCAATGGCCACCTCACACTCTTTGATATAACCTTGCAAATTATCCATTTTCAACATAAGCAAACACAATCTTTCAACACAAGCGCTTTTGCACAAATGTAAAAAATCTGCCTTAGTTAGCTAGAGTCTAGAAATAGTTGAAATTTCTGAAATAGTAGGTTGATAGATCACGAAAAAAGACTCAAAAAATAAAAGATTTATGTAAATGGGATGAAAAAACAAAGGAGGCATACCCCTATAGAGCTGTCTTACGGATTAAGTTTCAGTTTTCATTTTTAGGCTTTTAATGGTCGATGGTTTTGAAATTTTTTATGTGCAAGCACAAAGAACAAGTTCTTTAACGCTTAATCCCTTTCTCTAATGCCAATGGATGTGGATTGGGGGGATTAAGATCTAGCTCATAAGAGCTTAAAAATAAAAGGATAGATTAAGGATAGTTTGATGGAAAATACTCAAAATAACTTTGGACACACCTTGGAGCAATTGAGATCTTTAAGCTCTTTTGAAAGATACACTTCCAAAAGTTTTTAATCTATAATTAAGTTTTCATAATTAACCTTAGTTGAAGGTTTGGGCAATACACAATTTGTTCAAGATAAAATTCTACAAAGGAAAATTGGCTCCAATATCAACGGACAACTCTATTTATAGAAGAATATCTAACATCAACCTATACGCCCCCTTCTTTGGTGACTCTTCAACATGGAAAAAAATCGATGTCATGGATGCGTTTGCTGAAACAGTTGCGGTGTCGCGGAAAATGGCTATAGCAAAGAAATAACGTGAATCATGGCCGGTGCGATGTTTTTTGAAAAAAAAATTACATAAAAAGAGTTTTGAACCTATAATTGCATTTTTGTTGTTGAACTACTATTATTATGCAATAATATGCAACTAGCTATTATAATTGCAGTATTTGAGATTCTTTTAGTGTATAATTAATTGACTTATTAGTTATTAGTTAATTATTTTATTTATCAACTAAAATTAGGAGTAACTATGATTAAGTAATCGTAATAATTAAAGTTAATGGGTATTATTGAAATTTTTACGGGAAGTGTGAAATATCGTTATAACATGAAATGACGGGTGTTACACGTTATATAACGACAACACGACATTTTGACCGTGAAATTTCATACACTGTTATATGATGTGATTTAACGTCAGCGACAACTTTCAAAAAGATTATATAACAGGCGTTACGTAATGTAATAGGGGAGTTTTAATTGCATGCTCTTCACTATCTCAATTCTTTGACTCCTTAAAAATAAAACTTATTAATCAAACATAGTGTTCACCTTAACTATCCAAATATGACTAGATTTGTTGAACTCGTTCTTTTATATGAGGCTCATTGAACTTAAACTAAGAGTCCTTAATCAAACTATGTTGCTTTAAAAGCAAACTTATTACAGGATTCATGACTTAATTATGATAAGAAAACACTTCACTTTCCTGCTTCTTGGACGAATTTCTAGAGGCTTTTAAGTCTTCTCTATCAAGCTTCATTAATAGTTTGTGGTTGTTGGTTTCCTTTATCTCTTCACTTTTATGGCTCTGTGTGGACATTCAACTCATTAATTTTTTTAACTATTAAATAATGATGGTTAAATATTTCAAGAATTTCACAATCATCATCTTCAAACTTATATTGCCCATGGATGCACACTCATTTCAACATTAGTATGGTTTCGCTCTTCATTTCTCATGTTATGTATACTCGCTTGGTTCTTCTTGACTTTGTTTCTAGTTGATGATACCTTGGACACTTAGAACATACACATTTTTATTTTTGTACAGATTATTGAATGCAAACCCTTAACTCGGACATACTTTCAACGTCTTGACCATAATAAACGTATGGACTTGTTGTAGTTTCCTTTGACTTGTCTTGCAACATTTGACTTTTTTTAGGACTTCTTGAACACTTGATTTGTATATATAGTGTAAAACTCACATCAGAAAATCCGACCGACCCGAACCCTTAATATAAGGAAAAATAAAAATCTCAAGTCGGGCCCACCCGCATAAATTGGGCTGGGTAATGGGTCACATGATACTATTATATGAGTACCTGACTCGTTTATGAATGTTTTTAGTTTTTTATAAAAATAATGGAAACACGCATGTGACAACTGTGCTACAAAATGGGATAAAAATAATCCTAACACGCTAATATATCCTTAAGTTCTAACCCGTCCCTTATTTTTGATGCTTGTTCTTCAATTCTCAAAGCGTTGTTTTCCATCTCCAACTTTTCATTTATGGTATTTCCATCTCCCTAACTATAACCAACATCAAAAAGCCCTAGCTTCTCAATCTTAACTTCGAACGTGACAAGATTCAACACTTCGAGTTCACATAACAGTCTCAAGCGATACTCTAGGGCGTTTGTTTTTCTCTTTTCCTTTTTTGGTCCTTACGTAAAACCTCAATCCCCGTTTTCTCGATCTTTGATATTTTTTTTGTCCATAAATTTGGAGTATTTTTGAGTATTTTGTAACTTTAGAGTATTTTCATGGCATTTTCGTGTATGTTTTGTTTAATTTTTCTATCAATTTATGATCATAAAGTAAAACTAGTTCTTAATATAGTATTTGATTTATAATTGTGTTGGACAAGAATGGGATGAGCACCAACTAGCTGTTCATATGAGTAGTCATAAATTATAATATGATCCTTTTCTACTTTCTAACTTCAATATTGTAATGTTACAATTCCAATACTGATGATTAACATAGAAACTTATCAAGATGACTTGGGTCCCCATTCTATTAATTGCTTTTTGGTATTCTTTTCATTTGTGAATTGTCATCCTCATGTTATTTTGTCATTTAAATCGGATACCTGGTGCCTCGACCTGAATAATTCGGGTACCCGATAAGCGGGTATACTGATGGCTTGGGTTGAGACATGGGCCGTTGAAATAATTACTCAACTAACCGGATACCCGAAATGCCGGGTACCCGGTTATGAACATCCCTGCATAGTGGTATCATATTTTTACATTGAAGTATATGACTATATGTTTATCCCTACACAGTGTATGCTTTAGTAACATGAAAGTACTAATATTAACCCGTAGGCTAGGATCATTTTATCCTTCAATGGCTATGTATTCTCTAGCTGTTGGTTTCCTTAAGAATTTGTTGCCTTATTCTGCTATATGAAATTAAATGGTTCTTTGATGATTGGTCCCATCATTGCGTTGAGTGTTAGCTTTTTTCACAAAGGTTTCCCCGAGGGACGATGTTTGAAGGAAAAAATGTCACTGTCTTTTGATAGGTTAGTGGAGAATTTTGTTGTGTGGAAACTGGTGTCAAAGATATTTATCACTATATAAACGCATTGGTCCTTACTTCTATTTCTCCTTTGCCCTTTATGCTCTTTGGATGCCAAATTTTTTTTGCTAATAAATTCTTTGGTGGTTTGAGATAATTCACTCTTTAAGAATGCATGTTGTTGTGAATGGGCTATGAGAAATGGAGAATACAAGAGTGAAAGTAATGGTGAAAAACAGAGCACAAAATGAAAAGCAACAAGACACAAAGATTAATGAGGTATCTAGAGATACCTCCCCCTCAAACCAAATAATATATCATTAATATAAACTACAATTACACTAATGATACAACCAAAAGCTAAAGAACACACTTCTAAAGCCCTTAAGTTTGAAGCCCACCTTCAAACTTCCCACAAATGCACACACAAGAGAGAAACTCTATATTCAAACCTGTGTATGACTTCCCACACATTTCTATGATGTTTAGGGTCCCTTTGATAGACCTAAATACACCCTAGAATATTCTAGAATAAGCTAGTACAAAGGTGCTTGAAGCCTAAGCAAAAACAAAGCAAGAACAAGAAACTCGGGTAAAAGGACAATGCAGTCAGAATCTGCAGCAACAGGCCCGCTCGGTCGAGCAGGGTCGCTCGACCCGGTCGAGCGGAGTCACTGTGTCTTCTGTTGAGCTACTGACTTGTGGCTCGACCCTTTGCTCGCTTGTTCCCCCTTTGGCTCGACCCATCCGAGCCATGATCGTGCTCCCTTGCTTCCTCCTTTTGCTTGCTCCATCACCCTCAACTCATTACCATCAATTGCCTCATCAATTGATCCAAACTTTAACACTCTTTGCTCCATGCCACACTCCGCACCATCATCGAATGTGCAAGCTAAAGCGTATCCAACTAGGTGATCAAAATCACCTCCATCAACAAGAGATTTAGAGCTTGACTCAACACATGTAAAATTTATAATATGCCTTTATCGAGATTGCAATTGAATTCAATCACTTCAGAGCATTCACAATGGTGTATAAAAAAAATTTCCTCACCAATCTCTCTCTACACTTTCTCTTTCGTCCACATCATCATCTTTTTGTGTGGGATTTTTTGTTATTCCATTCATGAGAAAAAAAAAAGTTTTCTCACCACCTTCTCTCCTATTTTATGTTTTATCCCACTTTATTTCTTCTCACCTCCTTATTTTCTGAATTCTTACATTAATTTTTTTTTTTGAATTGTGTCAAAAAATAGGAAAATGGGTATCTGTTACTTTATATTTTATCCTACTTTATTTCCATTCACAAATTATGGTTTTAAAATAATTTTCTAAAAGATATTATGTTAATTGTAATTGGTTGTATGGTGGGCCCATTGTGATGAAACTCTAAAATTTCCACTCAACAAGATTTTTTTTACAAACATTTGAGAATTTTTTGGTGAACATTTACCAGTGAGATGCAATTTTAACCAAAAAATTTCTCACTCAAATAAAAAATCCCCATCATTGGAATTGCTCTAATTGAACTGAAACTCACAAACACTGAGTTTGTATTGAAATTCGCTATCTTTACTCGATAATTTTCTTTAAGTCTTTACCTTCCGTGTGTTTTTATAAAGATGTTACTTTTATTGCTTTTCTTTCCTTTTGTACGAGCATGTTGCTATACAATAGCTGTTGGTCAATGTTATCCCATTTACTGAAGTGTTGTATTGCACTTTTCTCGGTTAAAAATAAATTATAAATAGTCATAAAATATTTACATCAGAATTTACAAGTAAATATATAATAACTGAGATTCGTTTATTTAAATTGATAAAACTACGATTGTTATATAATACTCTTTTTCACATTAATGTTTGATATAAGTTTCAATGGAAGTTTTAGTCTCATGCATGCTGCAAATACATGGTCACAGTCACAGTTGCGGCACAATGATGCGTTAATAGAGATGATGTAGTTTCCAACTGCTAAACATTATCTTAAACCATGAAAATCGCTTGGAATAACCAAAAATGTGGATTTTTACACCTTTACAATGCGGGTAATATCGATTCGGTAAATTTGAAAACTTTTACAATACCTTCAATACGATATGTAACGACCTTGTTTTTACGTTATGGTTATGGTCTCATGTAGTTTTCATATATAATTGATTTTGATTCAATTGTTTGTTGATATAAGATTGATGTATTCTCGTCAACAACTCAACTTATACCATAGAATTAAATATTATAATCATACATTCTCACATGAGACACAAAAACCAATAAATTGATAGAAATAACATGATAAAATGGTACGAGAAGGCAAAATTTTTCTATAAAGAAATGACTTAAGATTGAAGAATTGAGGGGTTTACCATCAACTAAAAGATAGATGATAACCCCTACATTAACAAAGAAAATTAGGGTTTAATAGTAGGAGGGGAGAGAGAAGTGTGGACAAAAACCATAGTCGCGGATGCGTATGCTTAAACGATCGTAGTGTCATTAAATGAATATAATGGGGTAATAACGCGAATCGCGGGTGCAGTGTGGATTTTTGAAAAATTCATATAAGGGGAGTTTCGAACTTGTAATTGTGTTTTTGTTGTTGAACTAGCATAATTATGCAATAATATCCCTTTTTGCTATTATAGTTGTATTATATGAGGTACTTTTAGTGGATAGTTAATTAACTTATTATTTAATTATTTTGTTTAGCAACTAAATTATGTGTACGTGTAATTAAAGTCTTCAATTAAAGTTAATGGATATTAATAAAATTTTAACGGGGAGACAAATAACGTGAAGGTGAAATATCGTTGTAACGGTGAAAGGGCGTTACGCGTTTTGTAATGGTCAACGCGGCTTATGAACTGTGAAAATTCATGCACCATTATATAGCGGGATTTAACGTCGCAACAAGTCCAATCATGTTACATAGCGGGCGTTTTGTAACGTGACGGAGTACTTATTTCCATTGCTAGAAGTGTTGTGTTGTACTTAGATGCTACATTGTTATCCTGAACTCCTACTTTTGATGTATGCATAGTACTATTGCTCTTGTTACATTTTGTATGGATGCAATTAATTTTCAACATGTTTTTCATTTCAAATTTTATTCATATGTACCAGGAATATCGCAGCTTTCCCCTTATCATCAGACTCTAGTGGGTGGTTTTCTGGCTGTGTTTTCTGTCAATGTGGTAATTGCATTTTACATATACTTGGCAATGAAAGAGCCTTCGGATAAGCACGAGCCAGATCCAACATTTGTGGCCCAGGCTAAAGCAAGTATGAACCAAACCAAATCAGGGAGTGGAGAAAAAGAAGAGTAGGACTTGTTGGATGAGCAACTATCCCAATTCATACCTGCCAATCATCATCTTATAAAGGGCAAAGGCTATAGAGGATTACACTGTCAATGAGGTAAACATACATTTGCATTATAGCAACTGGCAAGACATAATCGGTGACTAGGTTTTTAGATGACATTGCTCGACTAGATGCTCCGCGTTTTAGAAACTTTACCCGATCCTTGATTGGAATTCATTTGTAAAACAATTTGAATTTGAGATGTAATTTGTACCAAAGGATCAATGTTTTGGAGATGTTTTATTATCATACATACATATAGTTATAAGATTCAATTTCCTTCACAAAGTAATACGGTTTATTGGATATATTTCAGTCTTTGGGTTCGACTTTAATTTTTTAAAGAGTTCCATTTAACGCGCAGTTTTATAATTGGCTTCCGTGCTACTCTTGATTAGTAGTTATGCAGTTTTCTGATATGAGATTTATATATCCACAAAGGGAAGGTTTTCATCCACAGAAGGAGCCAAGTGCAAGGAGGGTTTCGTTATAATATGATAAGAATTCTTTCATATCACTGGTAGGGATGTTCATAGCTTATCAACTTCGTAGTTCCTGGATTACTGCTTTTACTTTAATTAATATTCTTATTATTGTTTTGATCTGTTTCTGTTAAACACGTAATTGCTGGAGTGTGGTCTTGGGCTTGCTCAATTGGCAATAGCACACCCTTCTGGTAGTCGGCTCGCATCACCTTGACTTGTGTCGTAAACTCTATTGGCTATCTTGAGATCAAAACAGGGTGGGGCCGACTGTGTCCGGCTGTTTGTGATTGGAAAAAGCGCGTCTAAATAATGGGGGTGTCTCCTGAAAAATGGGCAAAGCATAAGCCCATACCTAAACAAGAACTGAAGATTTGTGTCTTGTTCTTCCTCACAATCACATTCACATTCACCCATGTGTAAACAATGATATTAGAATGACTAAACAAAGTGTCACATATTGTATAGAAGCAAACAACAATCCCTTTCCTTAATAATAAGAAAAATAAGTTGATTTGGCAAAGACAAATGACAATATCAATCATGTGCAATGACACTAATAAATGGGTCACTGCCATATGATATGCTTATTTTTGTGACACTTCTCAATTATCATCATTGGATTCCCTTCTTTTGTGTTTTTATTACAAGATTTCTAATTCATATTAATTTATCAAGTCTCTTCCAAAAGTGATTAACCACTAGAAAATGGTCATGTTTTTGGCAGGCAATGGCATCTACTTAGTGCATCAAAGTTCAATTTATTTTTTCAAAATAAATAATTTTCTCTCTCCTCTTTTATTGATTTTTGGTTCTTTTTCTCAATGTTTTTATCAATCAAAGGTTCTTTAAAGATGGCATATCTAAATATATTTCCACTATATAGTAGTTACTTTGTGTGCACATGTTTTCCCTCTTTTCTCTTTTCTTTTCATCTTGTTCAATCAAAATTCCTTGAAATTTGACTTTAAGGGATTCCCACTTGTATTTTATCCATATTTTGTAGGGTATAATCATATCACATGATATTGGGTAATCAACCTCGTGAAGAATGGTATTGAATTCTTCATCAACATGAATTATGATGGGTTGTTACTTGTTCACTCTAAAATTTCAAATCTTTAGGCCACGCTTTTGAGTGAAAATATTTAAAGGGTTAAAAAATCAAGCTAATGGAATAAAGATAAATAGATGTGCAAATAAAGTAATTGAAATAATTGTGAAATAGGTAGACTGAGATTAAATTAAAAAAAATGAATGAAAAAAAAGGATTATTTCCCTCATTTGGAGGAATGTATACCCCACCCTCTTTTAGGGTAAATTTATACTCAAAATGAGAAAATCAATTGTTATTTTATCCATTCATAACTTTTTAGCTAATTCTTCACCTTTTTAACAATCAAATTCATATATCTTTTATTTATCTAGCTTTGTTTTCATACTTTGACTTTTATCTACCCCTTAAATATTTACATTTAATCAAAGCGAGCCCTTAAAGTTAATGTTGTCTCCTCATTTGTTGAAACCCTCACTTTGAGTTAACTTTGTAGGAACATAGATATTAATTACAACAGTTCCTTATATAAAGTACTCTCTCCAATTCATTTCAATTGTCACATTTGCATTTTCACACTATTTATCAATCACAAAATCTCACAAGAGACGGTCTATAGGATAGACCACAAAATTGGGCCAGCCCATTTCCCTTAACTGATTTTTTTATTATAATATCAATTATATTATGTTATAATCCTAAATGTAAGGTATTATAACCTCGAATATACTATTTTATAACACCAAATATAAGTTATTATAACCCCAAATAATTTATTATAACCCCAAATATGCTATGTTATATTTTGGGCTGGGCTTTATGGATTCCGTCTATAGAATAGACCGTCTCCCATGAGACTTACTGTTTATCAATCTCTTTTAATTTGTATTTTATTCTTAATCTATAAGTTAAAACATAGTCATGTGAGATCTTGTTTGATTCGTGTCAATACAAGAATTATTCATATCAACTTTTCATAATTTTTATTTAAGCATAATTAGAGATATTAAGAGTCATAATGTTGCCCCGACAAGTGTGAAAACGCAAATAAGACAATTAAAATAAATTGTAGGGAGTATATCATAGGCCAAAAACATCATTGGCATCAACAACTGTTCAAAGTACTTTTGAAATAAGCACGGTGTAGGATTGGTGTTAAGGCTATAACTAAACCTTAATTTATAGGGAGTAGTTAAGAGTTCAAATTCTCTTCAAATTTCTTTACACCCCAATGATTAAAGATTCCATATAATAATAATTTCAGTAAATGAAAAATCTTCATTATCATCATACCCAATGTATCCCATGCATAGAAAAGCTATGAATAAGGCATGGGAGGAAAGAACGGAAGGAACTCATACACATGAAGGAGAGCGCAGCCAAAGGATTCGTCAACTCGAGAAACATAAAGAGAAGTTCTTGCAACGAATAGGACTGAGTGACGCTAAAGCTAACTCTGAAAGCCTGGATCAAAGAATCTCTCAACTAAAGAAAGATCAAGAGAAGTTCTTGCAATGAAAAGGACTGAGTGAGGTTGAAGCTAACTCCGCAAGTCTGCAGCTTATCTCACAATCGTGACCCTTAAACATAAATGAAAAGCATAAATAGAGATAAATGTGAAAGAAAAACACGAAAACCAACAGGCAAGTGAAAGGAAATCAGTAGTCTAAAAGACAAATAAGGGGGTTTCTGACTACCCCTATTCCTGGTCAGGTTCTCAAAGAGGTGTAACTCATGCAAGTCAACTTTTATTTTCTCATTCCAAGCTCTCATAGATCTTCATCGACTTCTCTTACCCTTTACATTGATGCTTTCTATCCTCCTCACAGCAGAGTCAAAAGTCTTTCTCTGCACATGTCCCAACCATCTCAATCTATTTTTGTGCATCTTTGCAAAAATAGGGGCATCCTCTAGTTTTTCTCTGAACTCTTAATTTCTAATTCGATCCATCAATGTGTGACCACAGATCCACCCCAATATATGCATTCTGTAACTTCATTCTTATGCTCAAGAGTCTTCTTTACAGGCCAACAATATGTCCGTTACGAAAAAGCAGGATTGCCACTTAGTAAAATTTATCGTTTAACTTGTTTGAATATTTACTATCACCATGGTTGTTAAAATCGCGATTCTAATCTACGATTCTACGATTTTACGATCCAAAAACAAGCGAGCGATTTGAATCGCAGTTAGAATCTTAAAGTTGTAGAATCTTACGATTCTAGTTGGAATAAAATTTTTAGAGGTAGAATCATAACACGATTCTACGATTCTACGATTTAGCGATCCGATTCTACTAATATAGTATGAATTATTTTTAATTTTTCTTATGTACCATATTTTATTAATCTCTTTCACATATAAACATAAATTTAAAATTTTCCATCATGAAAACTTTTTAAAAACAAATTTCTTAATCGGTATGTAGATTTAAACTAACTATTGAAAAGTTTTTGTTATATTCTTAAATATTAAGTCAAAGAAACTTTAATTCATAAATTAAAATACTTTTGAATTGGATAATAATGATAAGAAACTGGATATTTTATTATTTTTAAGTTTATTTGTAGAATCGTACGATTTTACGATTCGATTCTAGCGACTCGATTCTACCTCTCCAAACGATTCTAAGTAGAATCTCGATTTTAACAACGTTGACTATCACATAACATCCCGGTGGCTGCTCGCTACTTGAGCCAACCCAATTGTATTTGATGAGTAATATCTTCATCAATCTTTTCATTACTCTGAATAATCGATCCCAAATACCTGCACTTGGTCGTATTTCTAACAACGTCTTCACTAATAGACACCTCTGACTCCACAATTGGCGATGTCCCACTAAAGTCGTATCGCAAATATTCCGTCTCCGTAGAACTTATGCGAAACCCTTTACATTATAAAACTTCTCTCAACTCCTCCAATTTATCTTTAACTTTCTCTTTAGTTTCTCCCACCAACATAATATCATCAACGAATAACATGCACCATGGTACCATATATCTCCCAGATAGATTTAGAAATCAAGCAACTATCAGTCTACTATACTTTAAGAACTAGCAAAACATTTAGAAGTATTTAACCGTAATAACCTATAGTTAATATTATAATATTATAGGTTTTGATAACTTTGTTCCTCATAAATTATTTCAAGCACTACAACATATTTTATTTTTAGTGGGATATATTTAGCGACATTCAATTTAAATGTCATGCTTCAAATTTCTAATATTATATATTATGGATTTAGTGACATTTATTAGACCAATTATGCTTCAAATGTCATGCTTCATACTACTAAAGCTTTATATATTATGCTTCAAATATCATGCTTCACATTAAAGCTTTTTGCGACATAGTATATAATGAGATTTCTCATAAATGCCTGTCACTA
The DNA here is from genome assembly GCA_019776075.1 of Amaranthus palmeri. Taxonomy (NCBI): domain Eukaryota; kingdom Viridiplantae; phylum Streptophyta; class Magnoliopsida; order Caryophyllales; family Amaranthaceae; genus Amaranthus; species Amaranthus palmeri. Next base: position 68,465 of record JAAKBH010000776.1, read on the forward strand.
AATCACTTATCACTTTATAGTGGAACTTAACATAAAAACCAATGATTATTACACTAAAAATATAAATGAGATTTTTAAATGTCTGTCACTAATTAATTTTTATGCCAAAACTTCATGTTGGGGTTGTTTGGCAATCGGCTTTTGGGTTAGCTTTTTGGTTGACTTTTGGCTTTTGGCTTGTTGGTTGGTCAAACAGCCAAAAAAAGTGTTTGGTAAATGGCTTTTAAAGCAGCTGAAAAGCTGGCTTATAAGCAAAAATGAAAAAGCTACTCCAGCTAGCTTTTTGGGTTGGCTTTTGGCTTGTTGGCCCACTTTTACTCTAATAAACAGCCAACAGCCAATATTCAAATTTACCAAACATCTCCACAAACAACTAGCTTTTTAAGCTAGCTTAAAAGGCAACAAAAACAGCCAATATTTCCAGCTGGTCAAACAAGCCAACTAAAACGACTAACCGCCAACAGTCAACAACCAATTGCCAAACATCCCATTATTTCAAAGAGAGAGAGAGAAAGTTAAGTTTTATGATGCTGGTAACTCTTATCGTAGGAGGTTTGATCAAAGATGTTTGAAAGGTCCAATCATGTTTTTATTGAAATTATGATGGAATTTGAAATTTTAGTACAAAGTATATTGATTAGTTCATTGAGATTTTTAACATAATTTATATGAGTTGACTGCACATAAATGAAATGAGCTATTATTTTGAACCAATTAGCAATAAGAGGGAGCAATCTATCAATCTAATATGTTAGTCAAACTTTCATTGATTCCTCGTTGTAGGATCACATGTAGATTATTAGACAACAACCCGTCTTCTAAGAGACGCTTTAAACCGTCGAATAAATTATAGTTTTTTCGTCGAAAATCTATGTTTTTTTATAGTGTTTAATGTTCACTTACTGTATCCTTAATACCTACTTACACAATCCTTAATGCATATTTACAATATACTTAATGCCCACTAAAAAAGTTAAAATGCCTACATACAATCAGGAGTGTTCACATGTCCAAACCCGAACCAGACCGGTTAACTCGGAAGACCGAAATCTCGAATATGTCCGGTCCGGTCCGGTCCCGGTCTAACCCGAATTCCTTTGGTTTGGTTCGGGTTTGGACCAGTTAGACCGGAAACAATTTTTGATACCAAATATAAATTTAAAAAATGAAAGATATTAAAATAATTTAGCAAATTAATTATTATAAAATTAAAATATTTGAATTATAAAATTATTTTGTGTCGGAAATAAAATATTTAAAGCCCTTTAAATAAGTATATACATAATAATCGTAAATATTATTCCCCTTCAATATCACTTTATTTTAATCCGTCACACTTAATTCGAATTATTTTTATTTTTAGACTATGGCCCATCACTTCCTTTTAATCTCATCCATACATTTTAACTCACTTTTAATTTCAACCACACAATTCATTCTATATGTTCATTTATTGCCATTATCTACTTTTTTCTTAAAAAACAATAATTTTCTCTTTACTTCAAATTATATGGGACGGAGGGAGTATATGTTAGTCATGTGATGTCATATCACATTTTCTTGACAAATCCTAGAAACATGAAGATGATCCATCTGCAATGCTACAATCTATCGGTCATGTTAATCTGTCACTATGTTTTTCTATGGAAAAAGCCAAATAATTGGACAACATCCAAAATATTATTAATTTTAAAAAGGAACAATCCCCAACAACAGCCTTGTAATTTACTCGTTTTCATTTAAACAGCCTCCAACTTCGTTTATCCTCAACAACAGCCACCAAAGTACCAAAAGTGACATCGAAACAGCCAAGTTGCCCAAATGACCGGTTGTTAGCCTATTCTTACCTTTGACCAAAGCTAATGACCGTTGACCAACAATAAAATAAAAAAAAAAAAAAAAAATCACTTCCTTCATCCCTTACCTTTCACCATTCACTCTTCTTCCTCCATTTCTTTATCATCTTCCACTCTTCATACCTTTCTTCAAATACCCTTCAAAAAAGTTTAGTTCTTTATCTTCCCCAATTCTTTGTTTTGCCTTTTCTTTCAATTTCCAAAATTTCCCATTTACACCCTCAAGTTTAAATCATGAAGAATATGAAGAAGAAGAACAAGTAATTGGAGATTGCCTTGTTTTTGAAGATGGAATTTTTGAGGACCCATATCTTGAACAAGAACTAAACCCTCCAATTTCTTCAATTACTAAGACTACCCAAAACCCTAGAAACAATCAAAATTCAACTCAAGTAATTTTATAGTTTCTGGGCTTGTGCAAAAATGTTGTCTTTTTATGGGTTTTTGGGTTTATAATTTTTAAGAAGCCTAAAAATTTTAAATTTTTTAAACTGAATTTTGGAAAAATATCACCTTTTTTGAGGTGGGTTTAGGATTATTTGGATCTGGGTAGTTTAAATTTAAAATTAATTTCAGCAAAAGTGAAAATTGTTAGTTGGATTTTTTTTTATTTTTTTCAAATTGGTCACAGAATTCATAAGTTTTGTCACAAGAAAAGTGTTTAGGGACAAAGAAAGGAATACAGGAGAAGTTGTGATTATTGCAGAAGATTTGAAGAATATGAGCATTGGAAATGCTCTAATTTATCAATGGTGGTCTGGAATGAAGAGTTGTGAATGGTGAAAGGTAAGAAAAGGTAAGGATGAAGGGTATTTGAAGAAAGGTATGGAGAGTGGAAGAGGATAAAGAAATGGAGGAAGAAGAGTGAATGGTGAAAGGTAAGGGATGAAGGAAGTGAATTTTTTTTTTTTTAATTTTATTGTTGGTCAACGGTCATTAGCTTTGGTCAAAGGTAAGAATAGGCTAACAACCGGTCATTTGGGCAACTTGGCTGTTTCGATGTCACTTTTGGTACTTTGGTGGCTGTTGTTGAGGATAAACGAAGTTGGAGGCTGTTTAAATGAAAACGAGTAAATTACAAGGCTGTTGTTGGGGATTGTTCCTTTTAAAAAATAAGTATTAAATTTTATCTCAATTAAAAAGTAATCGACTCTTTAGAAAAATTTTTGAATTTAATTTTCATACGGTTAGTCTTTCAGGCCCAATCCATTTAAGATTAATATCTACTTTTAATCTATATTTTTATGGGCCAGTTCAAATATATAGATGGTCTTTCATAACTACCGTCTTTCACAAAAATTTGTGATTAATAAAATTAAGATAAGTGAATCATACATACTAATAAAAATGTTGGAAAATGACAAATATCATCTTTAGGGGAACCATGACAAATGGAATTAATATACTAGATGATAGTTGATTGCATGAATATATTTGCCTAAATAAAAATCTGATTTTATTAAATTGGAGCTAAACTAGATAAAGTATTCATATAGCTTATTATAGTAATTCTATATACTTAACCAAAATTTTGATATACTTAAAATTTAATATATTTAATTGAATGAAAGTTTGCTATATTGGATGAATGATAAAAATAATTCAGTAAGTAATTGTTGCTTTAGAAAAGTCACGTGCTCAATAAATTTAATCACGATAATGTATACTTGCATAATATTTTGAAGTTACATTTTTGTATATTTCTTACTAATAAATTCGTGCGTCGCATGAGTTTATATACTAGTATGATATAATTACCATATTGTACACTATACAAAATAAAAATTAAACATCTAAAGTAAGGTTAATTATTGTAAAAGTTGAAATTAGTTAGCAGTATTTCCACAGCTTTCATTGTTACACTAATGCAAGTAGCAGACATGTGTAACTCATTAACTTAATCAAATGTTTTATTAATAAATAAGAAAAACTTAGAAAAGAATTCTACTACCTTTTAAGTGATTCAAATTTAGAATTTTATTTTTAATTTATTTTTAAATTTAATTTTTCAAAACATCCACATTTTTTAGGTTTTATTTTTAAATTGTTAGATATTTTATACATTAATAACATGAAAATTCTGAGGCGGAACTTAGTTGGGGCGGGTAGGGGCTCCGCCCCTCCGAGATTTTTAGCAAATTTTTTATAATATACAATTATTATTTTGTATTTTTAAAAATTTCAAGCCAACAATTAAAACCAACACAATTTAAAGGAAGAGGATAAGTTTAGTGTTAAAATTATTATATTGTAAATTCAACTTTCTTTTCTTTATTTAAAAACTTAGTTTAATAAGTGAATAATTCAATTACTGGTCATTCATACAATAAAACAATCTACGATGATTTTTTTGCTAATAGTTTAGTAACATACATTTAGAAACAAATAGAAAAGACATATAATGTCAATGATATTATAGACAATTTTGAAGTGCTAAAAGATTGTCCACTTTTACTTTGATTCAAAATTTATGCAATAATTTATGGTTGTATTGATTGGCTATATATTAGCTGCATTTAATTTTTTTTATTAATTTCGTCCCCCTTAAAATTTTGTTTAAGTTTTGCCACTGCATGCAATGTATAACATAAAGGTAAAACACTGAAATACCTAATTTTAGAACCTATAAGAGATTCAATTTTAGTTTGAAGATCAGTTGAAGTCTTTTTAGAAACTTATTCTATTACAATATTTCCCCCACACGGTGCTTTGGGTAATAAAATTAAAAATTTGCAATGAGAATAAAAGCAAGCACTTAAAATGTAGCAAGATAGATGAACAATTTATGAATCTTGGAACTACAAAACATAACTTATAATAATATATAAGAAAGTTACAAGTATTTGAGTGTGATGATCTTGAGGAAGTTAATAAAATCAGAAAAATTATTGTCTCAAAATTTCATATTTATGTTCTTTTTTATAGAATAAGAAGACAACCATTCATCAACATATTTCACTCAATTTTGATTTCTCAAACTACACATTGCTTAGAAAAATGTTGTTTTTCATGTATTATAACTTGTTCATTATAATTCCCAGCTCTTCATGAACCAAAGCCATTGAAACAAAACAAGAAAAACACATGGTGAATGTAGTATTTAACATACTTAAGCACACTTCCTCATTGACACTTGTATACAGGGATGTGCATAAGTCCAAATTCGGATCGAATCGGACCTGCCAAAACCTGTTGGACGGAAGACCGAAATTATGAATATGCTAAGACTTTGGACCAGGCCGGTTTTATCCAATTTGGTCCTGGTCTAATCTGTTTCCACCCAGTTTGGTCCAAGTTTAGACCGGTTAGATCGAAAGCAAGTTTTGATACCATAAATAAATTAAAATTGGAAGATTTAAAAATAGTTTAGCAAATTAATTATAGTAAAATTAAAACTCTTGATAAGAGGTTCATGTCTCGAACCATCAAGACTTCAATTAATACTCCAGCACAAGATCCTGCTACTAGCTTGGTACCTACGGCTACCAAGAAACAATACCCAAACTTTACCTCTTGATAAGAGGATTATGTCTCAAACCTTAAGACTTCAATTAATACTCCCGCACAAGATTCCGTACAAGCTTGGTACCTACTACAGTTACCAAGAAACATCGTCCCAAAGAGCAAGATGAGCCTTCAAAGACCAAAGATGTTGTTGAAGAGACATGTAAGGGAAATAAAGATCCAAAAGAGCAAGATGAGCTTTCAAAAGAAATGGAGATAAAACTCCTGGGAGAAGAAAACAAGTGTGGAAGCCAAGGGGTAATGTTCATTGGAAACAAAATATAGATGTGGATCCAAATGAGGTTGTCCAAGTTACATACTTGAATGATCATAATATGCATATTTCATATGAATTGTGTATTTATTATTAATTGCTTTTTTGATTGAGCAGAGATAACAGAGAATGAGCCTTTAAAATTAGGAATAATGGAGGGGACAATAGTTGCTAAGCATGTTTGGTGCTTACCATCAGATTGAAGGATCATTGTTCATTTTATTGAATATGGTCAACCAATTAAAAGGGGGGGGACTTGTACTTGTTCATTTGTTGTCTGAATTGTCAAAGGATGGAACTTTTTGTCTACTTGGAGCACAAAATTGGAAGTATGTTGATGATCATTACAAGCAAAGTATCAATAAAACGGTTTGAGTATGAATTTATCTTTCTTTATTATTATAATTTGGTACAAATACTCTTACTATATGCTTATTTGACAAAGGAGATTCTCACCATATATATAGGATAAATTTTTGTTACCTGATACGAAAGAGATTCATCGAATGGTATTGTCCACTAGTGGAAAAAACCTTAAGGGCTGCGGTTTTTAAGCCCTTATGGGCTGCGTATTATGACCCAAGCCATTATTGTAGCAGCCCTTAATATTAGAGAAGGGCTGCGGTCAAAATACGCAGCCCAAAAAAGACTAAAGGGCTGCGGACAGGTCAAAAAACCGCAGCCCTTTAGTCTTTTTTCAAAAAAAAAAAAAAATTTCAGAATTCTAAAATGAATTCTGAAATAGGACATCAAACAACATCAAACATCAAGAAATTATCTTAAATCTGAACATCAAACATCAAAACGAAATTATATTAAATCAAAATTACAGATCCAACAAACCTTCGAACAAAAAACGAACATCAAACACGAACAAAAAAAATCTCAGAAATTACAGATCGAAATTACAAACAAAAATCTAAAACAATTGAAGAAGATCGAAATCTGAAAAAATCTGAAAAACCTTCGAAATTACAAACAGAAATTATAAACAGATATTACAAACATCAAACACGAACAAAAAACCTTCGAACAAAACGGCTAAGCTTAAAGAAAAATCGAGAAATTGAGGAAGAATCGAACAAAACACGAACAAAAAACCTTCGAACAAAACGAACAAAATTCTTCATCTTCATTCTTCATTGGCTTGAGGGAAAAATCGAGAAATTGAGGAAGAATCGAGAAATTGAGGAAGAAACGAACAAAACACGAACAAAAAACCTTCGAACAAAACGAACAAATTCTTCATCTTCATTCTTCATTGGCTTGAGGGAAAAATCGAGAAATTGAGGAAGAAGAGAAATCAGTTTGCTGCGGTTTGAGGGAAAAACGGCTAAGCTTAGATTTTGAGATGGGAAAAAACTGGAAAATGAAGAACTCCATAGGGTTTGAGGGAAAAACGGCTAAGCTTAGGGTTTTTGAAGATGGGCCTCCCTTTAATATGCACGCGTTTTTCATATAAAAAAAAATTTAATTGGGATGGGCCTCCCTTTATGGGCTGCGGTTTTATGGGATGTCCGCAGCCCTTTTATTAATTATTTTTTTTCCTAAATTTTTTAAATGGGCAAGGGCTGCGGACATACCATAAAACCGCAGCCCCTTTACAATTTTTTTTTTTATTTTCTTTATTTAATTTCGAATGATTAAGGGCTGCGGACACTTAAAAAACCGCAGCCCTTTCTTTATTATACTTTTTGAAACACATTGGGGCTGCGGTTAAGGGTAAAAACCGCAGCCCTTGTTAATTTTTTTTTGTTACCACATTTTTTTACTCATATTGGCTGCGTGTTCCTAAAAACCGCAGCCAATAAGTAGTAGCCAATAGCTTTTTTTCCACTAGTGGTCACATATAAATATGAAGTGGAAGCAATACAAGTGGGAGTTTCAAAAACACTATTATCAGCCTAATGTGTCAAAAGAGAAGATAATTGAGAATATGCCAAAAAATATGATAAAAGAACAATGGATTAGCTTGCTTTTTTACTGGGCTTCTGAAAAGTTCAAGGTATTTGTAAATAGTGTATTATAATATATCATAAATTTAAGTTTTATATTTACCAAGTTAGAAACTAATAATTTAACATTGACAGAAATTATCAATACTGGAAAAAAGAGCTCAAGAAATGCATACTCAAGTACACACCACAGAGTCAAAGAGTTATGTTCAATGGAAAATTGAATTTGTAAGTATGAATACAATTGCATTTGAATTTACCAAATTAGAAATTTGGTATTGCGTATATTTGTGGTATTGTCTTAAGTTTATTTCTTTGTGGTATTTCGTTGCTTTTATATAGGCTAAGTTGAATCAAAGAAAACTAGCGGGTTAGAAATGTGTAAACGTACACACACTACAAAGTATGGTGGTTATGTAGAGGGTACATGCACTCAAGAACTCATGGTATATTAAAGTATTCAATTGGAAACATTTATGATTATGACAACTATAATTGCATATTTCATTTATACTTTTGTATTGTTATAGGACATTGCCGAAAGTAGGGTTAATGAATGTTTACGTGATTTGAAACAACCTCGTGAGGTGATTGAGACAGAAGTTTTAAATGAGATAATGCATCAAGATGAAAAACCTAATAAACGTTTTGTTGGTTATGGTCATGGGGTACTAGATCTCACGTGTGTGGTATTGAAACTCAATTACGAAATGAGAAGATAGGTGATTGTGGTGGTGCTTCAAGTGATGCTATGAGGCTTAAATCCTACCTATTGTCCATTGAGAGAAGAAATGATGAGTTTATGAGAAAAAATGATGAGGTTATAAGAAAAAAAGATGAGCTTATGAGAAGAAATGATGAGGTTATGAGAAACAAAGATGAAGAAGTTGAAGAACTAAAAGCTCAAAATCAAAAAATTCTCACTCAACTTGCATTAGTCTTAGATCAATTACAAAAGAATCATTATTATTTTTATCATCAATTGAATCTTTTCATATTACTTTTTAGTGCTTATGGTAGAAGCGTAGTTACTAATATTTTCATGTAATGTATACTTTTGCTTGCAGTTGGATGATGTAGCTAGATATGATAATGACTAATCTAAACTTTTATATATATTCATGGGGAGTTTGGTAAGGTAATCTCATACATGAAAATATTTGTTGGTCTTGAATCACAAATAGGGCGTATGTATTTTGGCTAATTAAAATTTGTGCGTTTTGTTTGATTTCTTGCAGATTATTACTGCTGAGATATTCATATTAAAACTAACAAATCATTTTTGCAAAGGTCTCGACAATAAAGTGGATAATGCAACATAATGACAACAAATTTGGAGGCCTTTAACTTTTGACAAACTTTTAACTTTATATATTTTGCTCTATTTAACATCAACGAATGTATATGAATATAAATTACGCAGTTGCTACATCATCGAATCTATATGGATGTATGAATATCGAATTCTAATATTTTGTGGATTTGATTGATTTGGTATGATATTTGTTGGTAATTGTGTATGTGATGAATTTTATATAGTATGGAAAAGACTAGTACATATTGGGGTAATGATAAATAATTATGGCTTTTATTTTCATTTAGACGCATAAAAGCGTCTAAAATATTAAGCATTTTTCGACACTTAAAACCGTACATATTGGGGTAATGATAAATAATTATGGCTTTAAAGCGTCGAAAACATTGAGTTTTTTCCACGCTGTAAAGCGTCTAAAATCCTAAAAATTGTAGCATGGATTTAAGGTGCAAAATATTTTTCCATGCTTTAAAGCGTCGAAAATGGTGAAATAGTAGTTTATTTTTAGGGCACCAAATCTAATTTCTATGGCTAAAAGCGTTGAAAAAAAATAATTTTTTAGACGAAAATAAGCGTCCAAAAAAAATGTCGAAAATTTGTTACGCCATTTTTAAAGCGTCAAAAATATATTTTCGAACGCTTAAAATTGTCGAAAAGGCCAATGTTTTTCCGTCGAAAAGATTCGTGTTTTTGTGTGTGTATGTGTCTATATATAAATATATATATATATATATACATATATATATATATATATATATATATATATATATATATATATATATATATATATATATATATATATATATATATATATATATACATATATATATATATATATAGATAGAATTTACCTCAAAAAAATTTACCTCAAAAAAATTTGAATACTCTAACATATATTAAACTACCAACATTAATTTTAACGTGACTAACATCCAAACAAAGAGAAGAGGAGGAGAAAAACTTACCTTAGTGGTGGGAGCGAATCTGCTATGTTGTCGGGTTTGGTGATGGTGTCGGTTTTAGAAGTGGCGGTGGGTCGTGCGGCAGGTTTTGGGTGAGGGTTTTGGAGAAGGGAGAAGAGTGTTCTTGGGTTAGGGCATGTCGTGGTTTGGGTGAGAAGAAATGAAAGGGTTCTACACTAGCACACCAAATCTGAATGTTGCTTCAAAGTTTTATTTTATTTTTTAATTTGTGTTTAGCCACTCTTATAAGTGTGGCTGATTTGATCTCTTTTATTTTAATAGTAACAGTTCAGCCTCGCTTATTAGTGTGCCTGAATTTATAATATTTTGATATTATTTAATTGACTTATAGCCACGCTTATGAGCGAGACTATTATTCTCACGCTTAATAAGCGTGTCTAATATGCAAGAAGCGAGTCTAATTGCAAAAAATTCCACCACACTTAAATAAGTGTGCCTAAACAAGCGTAGCTACAGGCCACATTTTTTGTAGTGATATATATATATATATATATATATATATATATATATATATATATATATATATATATATATATATATATATATATATATATATATATATATATATATATATATATATATATATATATATATATATATATATATATATATATATATATATATATATATATATATATATATATATATATATATATATATATATATATAGGGGAGGGATCCAATGAGAAGGGTATTGAAAATGAGAAGGATAAGAAGGATTCTACACCCTTGATTTCACTTAAATAAAAAATATATGGTCACGATTGAGCTAAAAACACATAATTGCAAAAGTAACTATGTTACACAGAAAGGTAACTATGACATCAATTTTAAAATATTCTTTTTTTATAACATAGTATCCTTTTTTGTATACATAGTGACCAAACAAATCCAACAAAAATCCTTCTCATCCTTCTCATTTTAAAATCCTTCTCATTTGATCCTACATCTATATATATATATATATAAAAGAAATTTTTCAGTATAATTCAATCTTTAATGGATTTAACTACAATAAATCTAACTTTTGATTAAACATGATTAATCCCAACTTAAATTGATGCTTGCTAAGAATGCACCAATATTACTTATTACATATACAACAAGTCATTTAGAATTAAAAAAAGTAACAAAATTACATTATAAAAAAGTTAAGAAGTTGAATAAAATTTAAAAGAGAAATAAAGTTAGTTTATTATTTTTTTATTGTACCTTTTAATTTTAATACGATTTATTTTTATTATTTTTTTTTTGTTGCAATTAATCTGTAAAAACTGATCTTGATTAGGCTAACAATATTCTCCAGTACGTAACTCTAAAATTTGGATTATTTATGATTAATTAAAGGTTGAATTTACTATAGAAAAATTAATGAAAATCGGAATATAATTTTGGTAATTTTTTCTAATCCTAATCTCTAATAGTATATTATAGTAGCTGGTTTATGGTCTTAAATCATAGCATGATTTAAGGATCCTAATTAATACATATTATAATTATAATCTAATTAAGATCCTAAGTTCAATAATATAATCGATCAGATTATATTAAGCAAATTGAATAATTTGCAACATTGAGCAAATCAGCGCACACGAATAATAATAATTTTGATGGATCTAAAGACTGGTCAATGCAAAATACTTGAGTCTTGAGATACTACTAAATTTAGGCCAGTTGCCCATGTTGTAACTTGTAACCACCCAAATTGAATGTTCTATATTTTCATTATTATATACGGATCAACCATGCCTTTGCTTTTCTTATATAAAATTTGGCGAAAAAAAGGCTTTATTCAAAAAAAATATATATAAAATTTGGCAAATGCTGTTATTTTATTTTTTAATTTTTTTATTTAGTTTATAAGTAGGTAAAAGTCCTAATATTAGTTCATATTATGGGTATACCGTACATGAAATGTATGTTACTTACTAAATAAATAAGTTACTTTTAAATAGTTGGCCAAGCCAAAATGCAACTACAGTCAATAATGAATTTGTTGATGCAAGAAATTTTTAGTCTTTGATATCGACAAGTGTTGCGTTTCGTATTTATCAAGTTTATTTTACCAATCATATCATATATACTATTAAATGTATTGAGAAATGACAAATGTCATGTTATGGAAATGCATGCCATTTGTCATTTTCCTATTGGTTATAAGATAGTAAAATTCTTTCTACTTTTAAATCAACATTGTTTAATTTTCCTAGATTTAAATGATTTAGATTATACTTGTAAATTTAATAGATTCAAACTCTATTAATTATGATAATCAATATATTCAAATAATTATCAGATCTGGGAGTATCTTTTAAAATATGTTTATTTAGCTAATATTGTCAATTAAATGTCATTAAATCATATCATATCATATCATACATACTATTAAAAGTCTTGGGAAATGACAAATGTCATGTTATGGGAATGCATGTCATTCGTCATTTTCCTATTGGTTATAAGATAGTAGAATTCTTTCTACATTTAAATCAACATTGTTTAATTTTCCTAAATCATACATACTATTAAAAGTCTTGGGAAATGACAAATGTCATGTAATGGGAATGCATGTCATTCGTCATTTTCCTATTAGTTATAAGATAGTAGAATTCTTTCTACATTTAAATCAACATTGTTTAATTTTCCTAGATTTAGATGATTTAGATTATACTCTGTAAATTTATAAGATTCAAACTCTATTAATTATGATAATCAATATATTCAAATAATTATCAGATCTGGGAATATCTTTTAAAATATGTTTATTAAGCTAATATTGTCAATTAAATGTCATTAAATCTTACTTAATAAAGATAACTTTAAATTTCTTACCATTTGATCGTCAATTAGTTTTTATATATAGGATTTATACTCTGCTAATATTGTCAAATATACTCTGCTAATATTGTCAATTATGATATAAGGCAATACTTTTAAGGGGAAGGTTAGTCAGAATTTTTGAATTATCTAATCAAGTATCAATTTTTTAATTAATTACTGCAAATTGAATTGTTATTCAGAATTTAATGTATATCATTTATGACTAATTAGGAAAGAAAATATTTCTTTTTCATTGATTAGAGCCAATTAGGGGATTGTTATATTTTCTTAAAATTCTGCCTTTTTAAATTAAGAAAACCCAATTTCAAAATTCTGTGACAAAAACCCTACAATCTACTATATATAACAGATATGCCTTAAGTTATTTCACACAAAACCTCTAAACTGTTATTCTCTAATGTAGATTTCTTTATTATTGTTTTATTTATCTATTTGTTTTACAATTTTATATTATATATATACAATTTGCTTTATTTTACATAAGTAATTGCATTATCTCTCAAATCTAATATTACATTATTAAATTGTTACATTATTTTTATATCAAATGTCATAATTTAAAAAATGACAAATTAACATGTATATTATAAACATACATTAATTTTATTATTTTACATTTTTTATATATTAATTCTAAAAACTCCGTGCATGTACGAGTTTTTATACTAGTTATAGATAATTTATATCATAAAATAAATAACATCACCTTTCTTGTTAAAAACATTGTCTTTGATTTATGGCTTTTTCATTAGTTTTCTTTTAACTTTTAGCTTATTAGTTGGTCAAATAACCAAAACAAATATTTATTAAAAAACTTTTAAGCCAGCTCAAAAGTCAACTTTTTAGCCAAAATAAAAAAGTTTACTTCAATTGCCTAATTTAATTGTTGGTTTTTTCCTTATTGGCCCACTTTTTATCTAATAAACAACCAACAGCCAATACTTACACTTAACAAACATCTCCATAAACAACTGACTTTTTCAGCTAGCTTAAAAGCCTTTACAACCAATATTTTTCGGCTGATAAAACAAGTTAACTAAAAAGCCAACAACCATCATTCTACAACAAATTTAACTTTTTTGCGACATTGGATTTAATTATATTAATAAAAAGCTACATATTTATATTTTTAGTGTGATAATTGTTAGTTTCTATTTTAAGTTTGCTATAATGTGATTTAGTGGAATATATTTAGTGACATTTAATTTAAATTGTTGGTTTCTATTTTAAGTTTGCTATAATGTCGCTATTTCAAATTTCTTATAGTGTATATAAAGGATTTAGTGACATTTATTATAGTTTTTGGCAGCATATTAAAAAGTCACACTAAAGGTTTTTGCGACATAGGATCTAGTGATATTTCTCACAAATGCCACAATAGACTATAATGACAATTACATATGCTACTAAAGACCAAATTAAAACCAATTATTATTACACTAAAAATATGATTCAGTGGCATTTTTTTAATGCCAGTAAATCCAATGTCGCAAAAGGCTAAATTTCTTGTAGTCACATATGTAATTGTCACTATATTCTATAGTGGCATTTAAGAGAAATGTCACTAAATTCTATGTCGAGAAAAGTTTTAGTATGATTTTTATATCATGTAGCTAAAGGGTCTAATAAAAGTCAATTTTTTTTTTTTTGGAAAGTAATAAAAGTCATTAAATCAACTATACATACTATTAGAAATTTGAAATATTAATCTTTAAATTAAACGTCGTTAAATTTATCCCAATAAAAGCAAATTATGTTAGTATTGACAACCAATTGCAAAACACCCCAAATTTTTGGATTTTTTAGAAAGGAATATTGTGAGATTGTTTATTCATAGGAGTTTCTGAGCATGTTCAACATGTTCGACCACATATGGCACAGAAAATTAGGGTCGTCAATATTAAATTACTTCCTCGAGCCGGGGGACTCCGTTTGGTCAGGGCCGGTCCTGAGCTTTTAAGGGCCCGGGGCGAAATATATTTTATGGGCCCTAAACTATTATACAAACATAAAAAAATTATATATTTATTGTCGTAATAAAAAAATGTACATATCAAGGATAAATATATAATTAAATAAAAAATATTTCTAAGAGCATTTTTCAATACAAAATCACTAATAATGATAGTGTTTAAATCAAGAAATCCAATCATATAATTCTCAATATAAGGAATTTAATTATAGACTACTCAAAAGTTACCTTTTTATACTCATAAAAGTTTTGTCATTGAAAAATTACTAAATCAAAAGTATTAACATTATAACATAAATATTCATTTAACGGTAACATGCCAACACAAAATTAAAATTAAAAAATATTCTAAAATATAATCAAATTAATCAATAAAAATTATAGGTTAATTGTGATATAGATATTAGTTTAGAAATCAAAATTTCATTGGTGATATAACCATTAAGTATGAATTAAACATTCCAAAAAAAAAGTATGAATTAAACATAAAATAATTAAAGTAAAATTGCCAAAATTAAAATTAAATTTTAATAAATTATGAATTATGATTATGAGTTATGCATAGTAAAATAAATATAATGAATTAAAAATGGAATGTAAAGACTTTTCAAATTCTCAATTTTATTACTATCAGCTATTACTATAACTGAATTATTATACTTTCTTCTTTTCAAGAATCCCCCTTTCCATTTCCATATTTAATACTTTCTAAACTTCTTAATTTATTAAGTATAGCAATTATTTTGTTTTGCAATTAGGATTTTAACGAATTTCTAACTTTTGAAAGTGGGCCCTGGGCACAAGCCCACTTCGCCCTCCCACAGATCCGGGCCTGCGTTTGGTCACGCTCTTCTGTATGGGTATGAGTTGCCGCCGTCTTTCCCTCCCCAGACCCTGTTCATAGTTTTCTATGAGCGGGATACATCACTGGGTAGGATTATGATGATGATGATGATGAATATTAAATTACTTCGTATATGTTAGTGTTTAAACTTTAAAGACATAAAATGATTAGAAAAATATCATAAATTTTAAAATTGCACAAGACTTTTGTTGAAAATGTCAATATTTGCTCCGCCCTTGTGTTTATTGTATAAGTACCTTTTAATGGGACCTATATATTAGTATCATAAAAAAATCTAAAAATGTGTTTCCTACTTCATCAATACTTGAGTTTGAACAACCAAAAACTAGGTTAGGTACTATTGCTATCTTCTTATTTCTATTATCCATCTTTTTTTGGTTTCAAAAGGCTTAATAATTTGTATGTTGAAAGATGATGAAGATTATCCAAGACCACTTAAAGAAAGGCAAAAAGGTAGTGGTGAATGGTGATTCATGTCATATTTGTAGTAAGATAATGTATGATGATTTATGCATGATGTAATTTTTGTCCAAGCACAAGATTGTCCTTTTGTACAAATGATTACTTATAAAATGATAGTATGTTCTTACTTAACGGTGTTTAATATTGAGAATCAATTCGTGTTTTTTAGTTGGTGTAAGTTACAATTATAAATTTTATCAGTTAATTATTGGAATTTAGAGTGTATAATGGTAATCAGAATGATTTAATTAATTATATTAAATAAATAAATTAAATTAAATCAATTAAGATATCCCAAAGTATAAATTTTAAAGAAAAGGAAAAAAACGGGACAGAAGACAGTGCGCGGCTCGCGGGAAATTGGGTGGCCCACGGACCTGCTGCTGCGTGCAAGTTTCATTTTGTTCTTGCTTTGTTTCGTTTTGTTGGCTAATCTATAACCACCGACAGTTATAATTATGGTTATTATAACCATGTTTATTGGGAAGTACGGGTTGAGTGAAAGAAGACTTTGGTTCATGAATCGATCTCGTGTTTCACGGATCAACCTCGTGTTTTATGAAGCAACACTTTGCTTCGTGAAGTAGTGTGAGCTATTCTATAAATATAGGATGCTTGTGTGTTATTTTACACATGAATTTTTCTGATTCTCTTCACTTCTCGACCATTTCACATCAAGAACTTGCTATCCTTGATTGTGAATTTTCATATTTCCTTCCATTTAAGTTTTTCTTATGTCATTCTAATTTTCATATGCTAGGAGATTAGTGTGATTCTTTGTATCTCAGAACGTATTTTCGATTTGTTCCCAAGCACCGTGTTAGGGAGGAAATAACGTTTTAGGAAAGAGCATCTCGCCTAGAATTAATATCAAGTTCCAACTAATCTTCTTGTTACTTGGTTCATGTTGAAGATCGATGTATCGGAGATCTCGATGGTGTACATAAGCAAGGTTCTTGATCGTCATATGTAATTTAGTTTTCTATCACAAACTTGTATCTTTAATTTATTGTTCATTTATAAATCAAAGTGTGCTAACAATCTAAAATATTATTTTCAAGTCTACTTAGTAGAGGGTACAAGAGATTCCCTTTGTACATCCACACTTTATTGTATAAATGTGGAGGACAATCCACCTACTTATGCAGAAGCGATGTCTTCTCGTGATAAGGTTTTTTTGGAAAGAAGCCATCAATGATGAAATGGATTCCATCATGGGGAATAACACATGGGTCTTAACCGAGCTATCTCCAAGTTGTACTCCACTTGGAAGGAAATAGATTTTTACGGTCAAACGTAGACCTGATGGGTCCGTGATTCGGTTTACAGCAAGATTAGTAGTGCAAGGCTTTAGACAAAAGAAAGGTATTGATTATTTCGATACGTATGCATCGGTTGCTAAAACTACTAATATTCGGCTCTTGATTACCTTAGCTTCTATCCACAATTTGTTGATTCATCAAATGGATGTCAAAACGACATTCCATTATGGTGATCTGGAGGAGGAAGTGTACATTAAATAACCCGAAGGGTTTGTTGTTAAAGGACAAGAAAAGAAGCTGTGTAAATTGGTTAAGTCTCTTTATGGACTTAAACAAGCACCAAAACAGTGTCATCAAAAGTTTGATGACATGGTATTGTCTTTTGGCTTTGTTGTTAATGAGACCGATAAGTGTGTTTATAGCAAGTTCGATAGTAAAGGAAATGTGGTTATCATCTGCCTTTATGTCGATGACATGCTCATATTTGGTATAAGTATATAGCAAGTGGAAATGACAAAAGAATTTTTGTCAACGTCTTTTTCTATGAAAGATTTGGGGGAGGCCGATGTTATCTTAGGTATTAAGATATTACGTCATAATGGAGGTCTTATGTTAAACCAATCTCATTATATTGAGAATATTCTCAAACGGTTTAATATGATTGAGAAAGCTCCAGTTTCTACTCTCATAGATCTATGCGAGAAGTTATTGCCTTATAATGGTGAGATCTCTTAATTGGAATATTCAAAGATCATTGGATCTCTGATGTATGCAATGACCTGTACAAGGCCAACATTAGCTTTTGTAGTGGGGCAATTAAGTAGGTTTACTAAGAAAAACCTGGTCCTATCCATTGGAGAGCTGTTAGAAGAGTACTTAGATACTTAATTAGAACCAAGGATTATGGTTTGTATTATCATGGAGATCCTCCTATTTTGGAAGGATATTCTAATGCAACTTGGGCATCCAATACGGACGATAATTGTTTTACAAGTGGATGGGTATTCATGTTTGGGGGAGGTCCCATCTCATGGGCGTCTAAGAAACAAACATGTCTTGCAGATTCTACATTGTGTTCTGACTTTTTTGCTTTAGCATCTGCTAGCAAGGAAACAGAATGGTTAAGAGATCTCATGTATGAGAGTCCTCTATTGGTTAAGCCAATCTCACCGGTAGCAATCCATTGTGATATTAAACTCAAGGGAAGGGTCATTTCTGTTAACTATGTTAATAGTAAACTCAATATGACGGATCAGTTTACTAAACCATTGAGTAGGAATTCCTTTTATCTTATGGTTTATGTCCATCTTCAACACCAAGAGCGAAACCCAATTCAACGCTAGAAGAAACATCTAGTCTTGAATTCAATGTGGATTGATCGCTCATCAGATGTTGGGAAGTAATTTTAAGACCCTTTATTTGATTTGTTCGTGATGTTGAATAACAAGGTAGTAGAGTCGTCTCTCGAAGTCTCCATTTCTAGAGTTATGAAAATCTCTAGATTGAATGCTTTATCCACGAAAGCATGGTAAGTTAGGAGAAGCTACCTATATAAGTTTGAGATTTGGCTGTCTCAAAGAAATCAAGGGGCATACTTATGATTTCAATGAGCTTATGATTAGATATGGACACATGGCCTTAAACGTGTCAAGGACGTAAGATTAATGAATTATTTCATGTGTACTACTCCTTCAATTGGTTGGATATATTTTCATAATTCAATTCGGAAGAACATTAGGGGATATGATCAATTATAAAGATGTGTGGTACTAGGTGTCAATTCAACCCGGAAGGACATTGGCATTGATGCATCAAATGGGTTGGAGATTATGGATCAAGAAGAAAAGAATTATACACTCCAAATGGGGGAGGATTGTTGGAATTTAGAGTGTTTAATGGTAATCGGAAAGATTTAATTAATTATATTAAATAAATAAATTTAATTTAATTAATTAAGATATCCCAAAGTATACATTTTGAAGAAAAGGAAAAAACGAGAGAGAAGACAGTGCTCGACTCGCGGCCTCGTGCGTGGCACGCGGAGTGTGGCAGAGCCTCGTGCGCAGCTCGCGGACCTACTGCTACGTGCAGGTTTTGTTTTGTTCTTGCTTTGTTTAATTCGTTTTGTTGGTTAATCTATAACCACCAACAGTTATTATGGTTATTAGGAAGTACGGGTTGAATGAAAGACAACTTTGGTTCATGAATCGATCTCGTGCTTCACAGATAAACCTCGTATTTCATGAAGCGACACTTTGCTTCGTGAAGTAGTGTGAGCTATTCTATTAATAAAGGATGCTTGTGTGTTATTTTACACATAAATTTTTCTTATTCTCTTCACTTCTCGAGCATTTCACATCAAGAAATTGCAATCCTTGATTGTGAATTTTCATATTTCCTTGCATTTAAGTTTTTCTTATGTCATTCTAATTTCCATGTGCTAGGAGATTAGTGTGATTCTTTGTATCTCCAAACGTATTTTCGGTTTATTCCCAAGCACCGTGGTAGGGAGAAAATAACGTTTTAGGAAGAGCATCTCGCCTATAATTAATATCAAGTTCCAACAAAATCTTCTTGTTACTTGGTTCGTGTTGAAGATCGGTGTATCGGAGATCTCGGTGGTGTACATAAGCAAGGTTCTTGATCGTCATATGTAATTTGGTTTTGTATCACAAACTTGTATCTTAAATTTATTGTTTATTTATAAATTAAAGTACGATTACTAATAGTAATATTCTAATAGTAATATTCTGAATTAGATTCTCATCTAATTATTTTTATTCTTAACTTATTCTAAAATTCAAAATTAATACTTTTTCCGTTTCTTTTCAAACGTCTTATTTGCTTTTTGTATGTTTTTTTATGCACTAACTCAATCTTCAACATCTCCAAATGTGGATAAATAAAAATATAAAAAATAGATATTAATACAATTATGTTGAGATAATTCAAACAAGATCTCACAAGATCTCACTTGACTATGTTATTATTAATAGATTAAGAATAAACTATAAATTAAAAGTGACTGAAGAATAGTACTCAAAGAAAAAATAGGACATTTGAAACGAAACAGAGGTTCTATGTCCTTTGACTAGGTAGATTTTTCAACACATGAAAGCTAAGGAATGTAAGCTAAAAATATCAAACATTTAAATTTAATGATTTAATTATACTTTTTGTGATAACACTTTCAATTTTATGATATATAATGTTTCATTAACACATATATTTTAATGTGCGTTAAAAAATGATATAAAAAGTCAATATGATGTAAAATATACATTAACAAGCAAGAATCAAGTAACACTTTAATGAACGATTTTTCTATATATATACTAGTATAGAAACTCGTGCAATGTACGAATTTATAAGTATGAAATATATGAAAATAGAACTTTAAATAATAATGCAAGTATATACAATCGTGATTAAATTTATTGAATATATGACTTTTTAAAGCATAAATTAAATATAATATTTTTTAATTACTTATTGAATACATCACTTTTTCATTCAATTAAATATATAAAATTCTAGTTTAGTTATATAGAATTGCTATAATAAATTACACTCCATACTATACCTAGCTCTAATTTTAAAAATAATCAAATTCTTAATTATGTAAATATTGTCATGTAATCGATTATCATCTATAAAACTAATTACATTTTTCATGCCTCCTTAGAGGATGACACTTGGAATTTTCCAGCATTGTTATAATATTGTATGATGATTTGTGAAAATTTTAAAAATAAGATTAATTGATGAATAGTTATTACTGTTTCAGTGTAGTCATTATAAACAAATAAAAATATTTTCAATTTATCTAACCGTAGATTACTAGCTGTTTTGTCTCACTTACTTATTATGTTAGTACTATGATTATTAATCTTATTGGTTTGGTTATTGGTATTAATTGGTGGTAATGAGAACGGTTTATAAATTATAATGTAAATTTTCAAAATATACAATATCATGCCATTTCCAATTTCCATGGTAATGAAATTACGATTATAAAAAAATGCCATTTCCAATTCAAAAAAAAAAAAATTACGATTATAAAAAATTACAACTAAATCTTAATGTTTTCAATTGATTTTGACTTAACTTATCTCTAATAAATTGATTTTAATTTATGTTCTGATTAAGATTATGTTTAGCTCACCTAACGAAGTGTTAAAGAAAAACTATTTAAAATTATATATAATCTACAAAAATCCATAATTGATTTAATGAAAATTGGTTTTGATTAATAAAAATTAGCTGTAATTAATCTTAATCAACAATAATTAGTTTTAGTGAGTAAAACTAGTTAATTTTTATATACTACACTTTCTTATTGTGATAAATCAATATCTAATGAAAAAAAAAATAATTTAATGTTATGATGATCCTATAGCTATTTTACAACACGTACTCGTGATCAAATTTAAAGAAACAATGTAATTTTTATTTTATTATAAAGTTGAATATTTGATAACATAACTCATCATTATCATAATCATAATGCCCTATCTGAAGAATGTTCATGGAACTATGATTGATTATAAAGAGGGTTAAAATACGTGAACTCATACTAATATCAAAGAAGATAAGAAAGTTGGGCCAACCCCTTGTCTTGAGTAAGGCATGAATAATAGAAAAACACACAAAATCACATTAACAACACAAAATATCAAGGCGAGGCGAGGCAAGGCAAGGCAACAAAAGTCCAAGTATAACGACTAACTATTATGAATAGTGTGCCTTGAGTGCACTAACGAAGTATATGCATTCATGAGTCCATAGGGATGGAATTTCTTGTGTAGATTAATTTGTGTCTTAATTTATGAATTAAGATTGTAATTTAATGTGGGTGAATGATTATGGTATTTAAGTGTAGAGTTATTGATCACTATTATTGATGAATGCACTTAAATATTGGTATTAAGGAGTATGATGAATGTGCTTTATTGTCATTTGGTTATCTCTTACTCAATTGTAATATTTCATTGTAAGAGTATTTTACTCCATTGAAATAATGCAAACAAGCAACTACACAGCACAAAGGACGTAGCCATCTTTGGATGAACCTCCTTAAATCATTGTGTCATTTTTGCAATTTTATTTCTCTGTCAAACGTTTGTTAACTCATTGAAATCGTTATCGTTCATCACAGAACTTCGCATCGTATTGATCCTAGTGATTATTACAACTGGAATTAAGGTGGAGTTGATTTTACGGTGATTAGAAGTCGTTATTGGTGAAACATCTCCACAATGAAGCTTGACATAGAGAAGTTTGATCGAAGTGTGAACTTTGGCTTATGGCAAGTCAAAATGAGGCCCATTTTGATTCAAAATGGTGTACAAAAGGCCGTTGATGGTGTACACAGGAAGGAATGACCTCGACGAGATGGGAAGAGATTGATACAAGGGCACTATCGGCAATCCAATTATGTCTTTCCAATGAAGTGCTGAGAGTGGTTGTTAAAGAAACTACAACGAAGGGGATACAAAAGAAATTGAAATCACTCTATATGGCACCAATAGGCTACTTTTGAAGAGTAGACTCTACGATCTACGCTTGCAGGAAGGTAAAACTTTGAAATCTCACGTAGATGAGTTTTATTCCATTGTTATGAATTTACAAAACATAGAAGTCAAGATGGATGATCATGATGAAGACTTGGCTATTTACCTCTTATGTTCTCTACCTCCATCATATAAGAATTAATTTTGAAAGTGAATAATATTTACAATTATTATATATATACTTATTTAAACGGCTTTAAATATTTTATTTTCAACATAAAATAATTTTTTAAATACACATATATTAATTTTATAAGAATTAATTTGCTAAATTATTTTTAAATCTTCCATTTTTTAGTTTATTTTTGGTATAGAAAATTATTTCCGGTCTAACCAGTCCGAACTCGGACCGGACCGGATGGAATTCGGGTTAGACCAGACCTGTTTAGACCGAACCAGATGGAACAGGTTCGGTCTCCGTTCTTAGCATATTCGAGATTCCGGTCCGGTCCGGGTTTGGACCGGTGAACAATCCTAGTTAGGAGTGTGAAAATGAGAATGTTTGATGGGATGGTGAGAACCTTGATCGATTTTAGGTATGATCCGAGTTTGAAAAAGAATTTCACATTTTTGGGTACTCTTGATAAGATTAGCTGTAGGATATTGCACCTTGCGACCAACTTCCGTACACTACAAAAAATGTTGCAGATACCCACGCTTAAATATGCAGTTAGGCACACTTATAAGTGAGGCTGATGGATTTAGCCACGCTTAAAAAAGCGAGGTCTGTGCTTGTGTGGGTAAATTTTAGGCACGCTTAATAAGCGTGGCTAGAATTACTCATTGCCACGCTTATAATAGTGGCTGGTAGTACCTATAGCCACGCTTATAGGTGTTGTAAACTATCCTCACTTAATAAGTGAGGCTAAATTATTTCATAGTCAATTCCTTTGCTTGTGTTTTCACACACATTATAAGCGTGGCTAATGAGTATAATTGGCATTTTAAATAATTTTGGCGGTAAATTATTATTATTATTATTATTATTATTATTATTATTATTATTATTATTATTATTATTATTATTATTATTAATTTATTATTATTATTATTATTTATTTTTTTGGCAAATAAAAAACTTTTTCATTTATCAGAAAAACACCAATACAACACAGTTAGGGATACTCGGAAAAGCCTATACAAAATAGTAAAATAAAATAAATAGTAAAATAAATACAATCAAAAATGTATGATCAAAATCAGCAGCTAATGAAGCAACAGTCCACTAAAATAAATACAATAAAAAATGTATGATTCCACTAACAAGGAATCACCTTAAACTTGATAGTGCAGCAGCAGCCATAATGCCTTGGACCATTATATTGGAAAAGGATGTGGCAGCAGCAACATTTTGACAGCAGAATCAGCCACGCTTAAGCACAAACAGTAGCAACCGCGCAAACTCAGATCAATTGGAAAAGGATGTGGCAGCAGCAACATTTTGATACACCAGCAGCAACATTTTGATACCCCGCAAATTCGTAGACCAGCAGCCAGACTCGTAGGTCAGGAAATAGCCAACAACAGCTGGTACTGTATCTTGTTCATGCAAACAAGAGGCTGAAAGTTGGCAGCAAACATGAAATTCAGCATCACCTTACGCATCTCAATGGAGCAGCAGCTCCAAAACAGAAATTCAGAACAGCAACATGAATCCAAACAGAAATTCTTATCTTGGCAGCAAACACACAATCAAACGTCAAAGGAACGACACTGCATCGCCAGCAACAGCAGCTCCAAAACATTAACAACACAGCTCAAAACATTAGAGATGGAGCAGAATCAGTAATTCCAGCAGCCTAACATATGAGCACCACAAGACTAGCCAGCTAGACTAACACAAGATCATCAGAGTATATTCTAACACAATAGTATGTAGCTATCTCTAAGGCTATCAAGCTACAAATAAACAAACATATAATGTTGGAGTATATTCATTATGTCACCAGCATACATAGCCAGCGGATCATTCTTCTTTTCACCTGTGGATGTCAGCAAAGCAAAAGGCAAAATTTTCAACAAAAACATAAACAAATATGAAGGAGACTAAACAAAGAATGCCAAAGCACTGAGCACATACCAATTTTATACGCAGCAGATGGTGCAGCAGGTGAAATAAGAATGTCGTTTTCATCCAGTGCAGCTTTGAAGCTTTTTTGTACCACAGTTCTTACCTAGAAAAAATTATTTTCTGATGTTGAGCTAGAAAACCAAATGTGATCGAGAAACCACTTTTCTGAAATACCTATCCATTTCTAACTCTGGAAAACACAATAATTTGTTTAACAAATTAACAAATTAACACAAACCAAAAATAAAATATGATTGAACAAAAAATGTCAAGAAACCCTAAATTGGTTCAAAAATCATGAATTAACAAAGAATGAAAGAATGTCAATTGTCAAGATTCAAGAAACAATGTTTATGAAAAATACCCTAAATTGATTAACCCTAATAAATTGATTGTTCATGAATGAACAAAGAATGTCAAGAAACAAATCAAGTAATCAACAATGTTTAACAAATTAACAAATAACAATCAACACAAATCAAAAGATAACATCAAATTATTTCAAATACTCAATGAGAAAATCAAAAAAACAAATGGTGAGACTGAGCCGTGAGTGAGAACGACTTACCAAGGTTTTCCGTGAAGCCGACAGCCGTGAAGGAGGAGTGAAGCCGTTGGCCATGAGTGGTGCCGGTGACTAGCCGTCGGTCTCTCTAAGATGGATTTGGGAAGTGGATGGGATGGGAATAGGTTTTGCGTTTTGGAAATTGGGAAATCAGAAATGGGGAAAGGGGTTTTCGAAAATTAGGAAGATGGGTAAGTTTTAGGAAAAAAAAATTTAAAATTTTGCTATTAGCCTCACTTATTAATTGTGGCTGATTTAAAAGTAGTTTTTCTAAATAATATTTAGCCTCACTTATTTAGAGTGTCTAAGTTTCTTATATATTTTTTACTTGAACTTTAGCCACGCTTATTAACTATAGCTGACGTTCTAAATTTTTTTTTATTTAATTAATGTAGCCACGCTTATAAAGTATGGCTGAATTGTTTACATACAATAATGGATTTAAGTTACCTTTTAGCCATGCTTATAAGTGAGACTACAATTGCCACACTTAATAAACATGACTAAATGCAATAAGTGTGCCTAATTACAAAATAGCTTGCTTCACTTATTTAAGCATGGCTATATAAGTGTGGCTATCTGCAACTTTTTTTGTAGTGGTATTTTTTATTTTAAGATTTTTGATTTTTGTATTCTAAAATGTTTTGCACTATTAAATACTAGATAGATTCCTGTGTCAAGCACGATTTATAAATTATTTAAATAAAAAAATTAGTAATCTTACATGTGTAATTAAGTTATTATATGACTCTTAACTTCTTAAGTATATTGAAACGATAAATAATTGATTTGTTTTAAAAACTGTAAAAGTATTACTATTAGATTGAGATACATATTATTGATATATTACTACACAAAACATAATCATAAAATTATGCAGTAAATAATACTCGATAGATTATAAGTACTTACATGAGATAATAGAGAACTTTAACATATAAAAATAATTTAAATGTTTAATATCTTTGAAAAACCTTAAAATAAGTTTTAAGCCTACATAACATATCTTAGATAATACATATTTTAGATAGTACATTTTTCAGATAATTATCCATTGTAATTAAAAGAGAGGTATTACATTTTTTAGATGATTGTATATGGTAAAAAATTAGTAAATAAAGTAAAGTTTAAAAATCTTTTGTAATTAATCATTTAAACAAATATAATTATAGAAAGATATTAAAAGATATGCTTAAAAATATTTTCCTAATAAGAAAATGAAAAGAGCGGGAAAATTTTAAAGTAAAGTCGACATGTGTCCTAGTTGTTTTTTCATTAGTATATTGTATAGATAGATAGATAGATTATTTTTTATGGCTCACTATAGTTATAGCTCAAATTTTATGTCCTAACTCTTGCTCAAAATTCCCTAACATGAAAAGCTATGTGATCAACAACTTCACATGTATTAGATGCCAATTTGCTGGGAATTATACACAAAAAAGGTAGAAGGAACATGTTAGCTTACATAGAGTGGATAATGACTTGGGTTGAAAACTAATTTCTATAATTTTATCTAATTATAGTGACGTGTCATAGCCTAATTTTGTTCTTATTTTCAATTGTTTGAGTAGGTATATAAGGTTTATATAATGCAGACACTACAGTCTTTTTAGTTCGTTGTCTAGTAATGAACTCATGATTGGAAACGCAATATAAAAAACAGCATTCACAATTCTTACTTGAGACCGTTTTTTGTAAAGACGGCTCTCAAAAGCACAGTTTAATTGTAAATATTTATTGTTACAACTCTAAATATAGATTTGGGCTTGACTTTTGAGAGTCGTCTTTACAAAAGACGGTCTCTCAAAAGAACACCTAAACATCATTTGGGTAGTTCTTGTTGGATATTTAGAGCGTGTAGGACATTATCCAAGGCTTAGAAGCATGTATAAAACATATACTAAGCATTAACGTAACAACGGAACCAAAACGGGAGAAAGGAGCAACATGCTCGTTCGAGCAAGCATGTGCAAACTGATCAGAAAGTTTCTGTAGCTTCTGTATGATGTTTTGGTCATTTGCTCGTTCGAGCACTCTGAGATTTTCGCGTCAGAAAGTCTTTGGAAATCTGTTTTGTATTGCTCGTTCGAGCACCTTGAAACAGTGTCTTATTTCGTGAACCTAAGTTATGCTTGATGAAGGATAGTGTTGTTATGGACGGATGTTTTGTATCACAAAACATCACTAAATACCTGGTAACCACCAAGTATTGTTTGGATGAAGACATGTGACTCTTCACACTCTATAAATAGGTGTGGGCACATGCATTTCAAATCACTCTTTGATAGAATCAGAATTCTATGTTCTTTCTCTCATTTTCTCTTGATTAATAGAAAAGAGTAATTAACTTCTCTATTGTTTTTCTGATTTCATTCTCTTTCGAAACACTTTGTTGTTTAGTTCAATCGATTTGTATAGATCGGTTGATGTGGTTGATTGTATCTCGTTGTGAATATCCATCAACGTAACCCAAGTACCTTTGTGGGGGATATATCACAAAAGCAAAGCTTGTAGACGCCTTCAACCTTAAATCAAGATTTCCGGTGACCAATTTGTTGCAACTAATCTTCTCTACGGTGATCATCTTGTTCGTGGTTCATCCTTTGAAGAAGTTCGTTGCCATATACACAAAGGAGTTTATACATAGTTTATTTGTATAGTTGTAATGTAATTTGTAATTTACAGCACTTTCCTTTTGTATCTTTTATAACAATCTTTTGTGATATAATTCTGTAATTATGGCAAGTGTGAAAGAACTTACTTCAAACTTTATGAAGTTGAACAAGTTCTTGGGTCTGGAATTCAGGAGATGGCAAAAGAAGATGCAAATCCTTTTGACTTCCCTCAATGTGGCATATGTGATATCCATTCCCAAACCGGAAGACAAGGAAGATGAAACCTTGGAGGATGCAAGGAAGAGAAACAAATGGGAGAATGATGACTTCATATGTAGAGGACATATTCTCAATGGTATGTGTGATCCTCTTTTCGATATTTATCAATTTCATGAATCCGCTAAGTTATTATGGGATAGTTTAGAAGATAAGTATATGGCGGAAGATGCTAGTTCTAAGAAATTCTTGGTTAGTAACTTTAATAACTATAAAATGTTGGACAACCGTCCGGTGATGGATCAATGATCCATGAATTACAACGCATGTATAATAGCATGAAGGTACATGACATAACTATGGATGAAATATATATTGTTTCAAGTATCATAGATAAGTTACCCAATTCTTGGAGGGATGTTTGATATGCCCTCAAACATAAGAAGGAAGAGATAACTCTTGCGGGACTTGCTCAACATCTCCAAGTTGAATCAAGTCTAAGGGAACTTGAAAGTTCAAAGGGAGATAATCCCAATCTATCATCCGTGAACATGGTGATAGATGATTCTAAGGCCACTACAAGTGGAGACAAGAGGAGGAAACCACAATATCCCAAGGGAAAAGGCAAGAAGAAAGTCATTGACAATGCTTGTTGGGAATGTGGTAAGCCCGAACATCGCAAGAAGAATTGCTTTGTGTTTAAGAATAAAATCAAGAAGATGAAGGGTGGTGCTTCTTCAAGCAACAACCCTCCTCCTACTAAAGGTAATCTTGCATATTTGGATGAAAATTCTAGTTTGAATGTTTCTTCCATGGATTCTAATGTGAATGTTGTGCAGGATGATGACATGTCATGGTGGGTCGATTCGGGGGCCGCTAGACATGTGTGCAAGAGTAAACATTGGTTCACAACACTACACAGTGTTGTGGATGGAGAAAGTCTCTATATGGGAGATAACTCATCAATCAAAGTCCATGGCAAAGGACAAGTGGAACTCTTGTGTACATCGGAAAATACATTAGTCCTTAGGGATGTATATTATGTACCCGATATTAGTAGGAACCTCGACTCCGGTCCTATCTTAAATAGATTAGGATATAAACTGGTATTTGAAGCCGATAGATGTATTATAAGTAAGGGTAACTTATATATAGGTCGTGCTTATCTATGTTGTAATTTGTTTAAACTCTCACTATCTTGTAAATATTCTAAGTGAATATGCATGATGATTTACATTATCTTTGGCATCTTAGATTGGCACATGTTAATTTTGGTAAAGTTTCATTTATGTCAAAGCATGATATGATTCCTATGTGTGAACAAAAATCTGTGAATTGTAAAACATGCATGCTTAACAAGATCACTAAAACACCATTCAAAAGTGTAGAAAGAAAATCTGAAATTTTAGATCTTGTACGTAGTGATCTTTGTGATTTCCATAGCACACCATCTTTAGGCAATAAAAGATATGTTGTTACTTTTATTGATGATTATTCAAGATTTTGCTATGTGTATCTTTTGCATACAAAAGATGAGGCACTTGGTTTCTTCAAAGTTTACAAGAATGAAGTTGAACTTCAAGTTAATGGTAAACTTAAGAAATTAAGAATCGATAAGGGAGGAGAATATTATGATCCTCAATATTTCCAATCAATGGGAATTATACATGAAACTACCGCCGGTTATGCACCACAATCAAATGGTGTGGCGGAAAGGAAGAATAGAACTCTTCAAGAAATGGTTAATTCCATGTTGTCATACTCTAATTTGAGTGACGGATTTTGGGGAGAAGCAATGTTGACCGCGTGTCACATTCTAAACCGGGTTCCAAATAAAACCAATAAGGAAACTCCTTATGAGTTATGGTACAAATGAAAACCAAACTTAAACTATCTTAAAGTTTGGGGATGTGGGGCTATTGTTAGAGTACCCGGACAAAAGAGAAAGAAACTCGGTGAACGAGGCATTGAATGTATCTTTGTAGGTTATGCTAATCAAAGCAAAGCCTATAGGTTATATGTCATAGAACAAAACGACTATATTGCAATTCATTCGATAATAGAGTCAAGGGATGCGATATTCGATGAAAATCGATATTCATCGATTAGTAGACAACGAGATCTACATATAAGTACCAATGATGACGATGTTGAATTCGAAGATATTCAACAAGAAAACCCAATTGAACACGATGATGTTGATGAAATTCAACAAAACATCGAACAAGAAACTCCTGATGATGTGGAAGAAATTCCTAGGAGGAGTAAGAGACAAAGGAGACCAAAGTCTTTTGGTTCGGATTTTCATGTATATTTGGTTGAAGGGACTAGAACCGATATTCAATCAAGTTTTCCATATTTATTAAGTGTGGAAGGAGACCCATTAACATATAGCGATGATATGGCTTCTCTAGACAGTGCGTTTTGGAAGGAAGCGATTAATGATGAGATGGACTCAATCATGGGAAATAATACATGGGTATTGGTTGATTTGCCTCTGACTTGCAAACCGATTTGGTTGCAAGTGGATCTTCCGTAAGAAGATGAAGATTGATGGAACTATAGATAAGTTCAAGGTCTGTTTAGTGGCACAAGGTTTTAGACAAAAACCTGGTATCGATCATTTCGATACATATGCACCTGTTGCAAGGACAACCACCATTCGGTTGTTGATAGCTTTGGTTCGATTCATAATCTAGTGATTAACCAAATGGACGTAAAAACTGCGTTTTTGTATGGTGAACTAGATGAAGAAGTGTATATGAAACAACCCGAAGGGTTCGTTTTGAAAGGACAGGAGAACAAGGTGTGTAAACTTGTTAAGTCGTTATACGGACTAAAACAAGCACCGAAGCAATGGCATCAAAAATTTGATGAGACGATATTGTCCTTTGGATTCAAACTGAATCAAGCGGATAAATGCGTATATAGCAAGTTCGATGAGCAAGGCGACGGAGTCATTATATGTCTCTACGTTGATGATATGCTCATTTTCGGTACTGATTTAGTACAGGTTCAAGAGACAAAAGAATTTTTGTCGAGTTCATTTCAAATGAAGGATATGGGGGAGGTCGATGTGATCTTAGGCATAAAGATCATTTGAAATGGCAATGGAATCAAAATAAGTCAATCTCATTACATTGATAAAGTACTTAAAAGATTCAATATGTTCGAGACAACTCCTATCTCGACCCCTATGGATCCACATGTTAAATTGTTTAGACATGATAAAGAACCAGTTTCGCAATTAGCGTATTCAAAAGTCATTGGATCATTAATGTATGCGATGACTTATACAAGACCGGATATTGCGTTTGCGGTTGCAAAGTTGAGTAGATTTACTGGTAATCCGGGACCGCAGCATTGGAATGCGATTAGGAGAGTATTAAGATACTTGAAGGGTACCTTAGATCGTGGTATCATTTATAGTGGAGAACCTCCGGTTTTGGAAGGTTATTCCGATGCGAGTTGGATCACGAATGAAGATGATAATTCTTCAACGAGTGGTTGGGTGTTTGTTTATGGGGGAGGAGCCATTTCATGGTCTTCTAAGAAACAAACGTGCATCGCTGATTCCACTATGGCTTCCGAGTTTATAGCGCTAGCGTCTGCAGGGAAGGAAGCGGAATGGTTAAGGGATCTCATGTTTGAGATACCCATTTTACCAATGCCTAGAGCACCGGTGGCAATTCATACAGATTGCAGTTTGGCATTGGCGAAAGCTTATAGTCAAGTGTATTACGGTAAATCCCGTCATATTGCTCTTAGGCACAGCCTAGTGCAAGGGTATATCGTTAATGGGGTCATAACTCTTGATAATGTGAATACTAAGTTCAATTTGGCTGATTTCTTTACTAAAGCCATGAGTAAGGATTCAATTGAACAAGCGTCAATTACAATCGGATTACGCTAACTAAAATTCATTTAGAAAGCCCAATTCACGCATGATTAACGTTGTGCCTGAATTCAATGTGGTGAAATTCTTTATGGATTTTGTAAGCAACAAAGTTTAATGACCCATCGTTGCTTTGGACCGTGAGGAAGCGAGGTAGTCGTCCCTTTAAAGTTCTCAAGGCCAAGAGTAGAAGAGCTCTTGGTGATATCCATTCACGGGGATATATTTATACGTAAAGAGAACCTACCTATGTAAGTTTGAAGTGTGGCCGCTTCAAGTAGTCAAGATTAGCGTATCGACTATGATAAACTTATGAATAGATATGGACACGGCCAGTATAATGTGTCAAGAAACGACAAATGTGTTAGTTGTTCTGTGCGTACATCATCTTCAAATGGTCAGATGTGTTATGTGATTCAATCCGCAGGGACATCATCATTTCACGATCATTTGTTAAGTGTGTTGTACTAGGTGCTAATTCAATCCTCAGGGACATTAGCATTGATGCATGGAATGTGATTATGAGATCAGTTTTTGAGAAAGGGAAAGAAATGTCCTAAAGGCTCTAAATGGGGGAGGATTGTTAGATATTTAGAGCGTGTAGGACACTATCCAAGGCTTAGAAGCATGTATAAAACATATACTAAGCATTAACGTAACAACGGAACCAAAACGGGAGAAAGGAGCAACATGCTCGTTCGAGCATGGTGTTGCTCGTTCAAGCAAGCATGTGCTCGTTCGAGCATGCAGCTCCAAACTGATCAGAAAGTTTATGTAGCTTATGTTTGATGTTTTGGTCATTTGCTCGTTCGAGCACCTATCATGCTCGTTCGAGCACTCTGAGATTTTTGCGTCAGAAAGCCTCTGGAAATCTGTTTTGTATTGCTCGTTCGAGCACCTTGAAACAGTGTCTTATTTCTTAAAGCTAAGCTATGCTTCATGAAGGATAGTGTTGTTGTGGACGGATGTTTTGTACCACAAAACATCACTAAATACCCGGTAACCACCAAGTATTGTTTGGATGAAGACATGTGACTCTTCACACTCTATAAATAGATGTGAGGGCACATGCATTTCAAATCACTCTTTATTAGAATCAGAATTCTATGTTCTTTCTCTCATTTTCTCTTGATTCATAGAAAAGAGTAATTAACTTCTCTATTGTTTTTCTGATTTCATTCTCTTTGAAAACACTTTGTTGTTTAGTTCAATCGATTTGTACTGATCAGTTGATGTGGTTGATTGTATCTCGTTGTGAATATCCATCATCGTAACCCAAGTACCTCTGTGGGGGATATATCACAAAAGGAAAGCTTGTAGACGCCTTCAACCTTATATCAAGATTTCCGGTGACCATTGTGTTGCAACTAATCTTCTCTACGGTGATCATCTTGTTCGTGGTTCATCCTTTGAAGAAGTTCGTTGCCATATACACAAAGGAGTTTATACATAGTTAATTTGTATAGTTGTAGTGTAATTTGTAATTTACAGCATTTTTCTTTTGTATCTTTTATAACAGTTCTTAAGGTTTATAAGCACATAATATTATGTTAATTACTAATATGTGACACATTTTAGGGATTTTAGGGCTAGCCATAAAGCTCTTATGTCTTTTTTTTTTTAATTAAAGATGCAAAGAGAGTATAGTATTTTTTGTTGATTGGTAAAAATATTTGACGTTCGACCATATTGCACCAGATTGTTGTAGTCCCCCAACAAAATCAAGACAAAGTACAATTTGTTTAATACAATTTGTTTTATGGTCTTTAAAATGAGAAACGAATTAATTTGGATTCAAATATTCGGTTTTTCAAATAGTGAAGATAATGAATCGATTTCGATTCGAAAAATTTGATATCCTGTTTGGATACTATATGTCCAATTTTTAATACTTTTTTTGACAATTAAATAAATTTGAGTTTTTTTACTCATAAATATTTAAGCTCACTCAACCTTTTCCTTTAATCAAACTTATTTTTAAATTAATGTTTGTAATTAAACAAATTATTTCGGGAATACGATTTTTAAATGTACAATTACTTAATATTTTTATGAAATAAGCTATACAATATTTAGTTATAGTTGAGAATCGTACATTTTAGTAATCTTAATATCTTAAAAAGAACTTTTAATATAAAACAAAAATTATTTCAGAAAACCATATATTGGAATAGCTATGAACTAAAAGACACATTAACAAACAAACTATACTTAAAAACCAAACCCACTTAATTAAGCTAAAATAACACCATAAATTAAACCACATATTACACTTCCGTTCTTAATTATTTAAATCTTGGACGGTGATACAAGAATTAAGAAAAGTCATTTTCAATTTATTTTTTGTCTGTCTTACAACCTTTTGACTAGACGTGGGAAAACAGCCGGTTGAACAGGTTATAGGTCAGATCAATTTCGATTGGGTCATTTTCGGGTCAGGTCACGCCGGTTACGTGTCGATCAGTCTGACCCAACGGGTTATGACTTATAAAATTTAACAATTAAATTTTTTGTATTTCATTATTTATGAAGCGTTTTTTAATAAAAAAAAAAACTATTTCTCATCCCTCTGAGATTAATTCACATATCAATTGACACAATATTAAAGTCTTATGTGATTGAATTCAAGTTATAAGAAACCAGTAATTGCAACGCTCGTGTTCTAAACTTTAAGGGGGTGTTTGGTATGAACTTTTTAATACTAATAAGGGATTCAATTACCATTACTTCTCATATTTTGTTTGGTATGGTATTAGGTTAATCCAATCCCTCTCTTGAGGGTAATGGATTCCCTTACTTTGTCACCTCTCATTTGTCAAGTAACAAATTTTCTTTCTATGAAGTGTTTCCCTTATATTTTGATACCAAACAACATATAACTACAACCTATATTCTTACTCTTACTCCTCTTTATCATTTCCCTTTCCATTACATTTTATATTCCCATACCAAACACCCCCTAAATCTCTATGTGTAGTTGAATTTGCGAGATGTGTCACATTAGTGAAATCAGATGTACGATTTTCAAAAAATATTTGGTATGTCAGATTCATTTAAGTGTAAGGAAAATAGGGGAATTATATTTTGAAAGACTTGCAAGATACGTGTTTCATAAAAGTTAATGTGTTTATTAAAGTTGTAGCGTTAGATAAAAATGACGTTAAATATCTTCTCATTTTTTCATAAAAAATATCTTCACAATTTTCATGTTGGAAAGATATATAAATAACTAAGTATTTATTTTAACTTATAAGGTATGCGTTTTATAATTTAGGGTAACAACATTTCTTTTCCAAAATGTTCATTCAAATGTGCAAAACGTTCTTAAAAATTATATTCATGTGCTTACTTAAATGTAAAAGAATTAAAAACTCATTTGATAGATTTATCAAGATATATGTATTCAATTAAGATGATTATAACTTCCTTTTTCTAAAGAAAAATAATTACGATGGATAAAAAGATGCTAAATAGTGTTTTTTGAGATCTGTTGATGCGTTTTAGGTAGAGCTGTTCATGGGCGGGCTACCCGCCAGGCCCGGCCCGCCCGGCTTGAAAAACGGGCGGACGCGGGTAGCATTTTTAAAAAAAATTTAAAGTTTGGGCGGGTAATACCCGCCCGCCAAGATAAATGGGCGGGTAGCGACAATAAAAAAATACCCGCGGGTATACCCGCCCGCCCGCTTATTTTAATATATTAATAAATAATAATATTCTTTGGGCTTTTTTTAATACCCAACAATTTCAGTCCACTACTTCATGAGTCCATATCCAATACATTTTAATACTCCTTACTTATTTAGAGTTAGACTATTAGAGTATTCTAAGTTTTTAGTTTTTAGTACATACTACATACACTGCGCCGTCCCTCACTGACTCACTCCTCCATTTCATTTCATTCCTTCAACTTTAGTTTTTTAGTTTTTCCATTACCATTCTAATTTCTAGAGTATTT
Organism: Amaranthus palmeri; assembly: GCA_019776075.1. NCBI lineage: Eukaryota > Viridiplantae > Streptophyta > Magnoliopsida > Caryophyllales > Amaranthaceae > Amaranthus > Amaranthus palmeri. Next base: position 104,644 of record JAAKBH010000776.1, read on the forward strand.
TAATATATATGTAATTTGATTATTTTGAGACGTTTTATGTATTTGTAGTATTTTGGACTATGTATTGTATTTTAATTATTATCAAAACTTAATTTAATATTTTGTATTGTATTTTTGGTATTTATGAGAAAATACCCGCGGCGCCCGCGGCACCCGCCCGCTTTAAAAATGGGCGGGTAGCGACAAAAAAATATGCCCGCAATCGCAGGCGGGCAATTGAATTTTTTCTGCCCGCGGGTAGATTTTGTAGCAAATACCCGCCCCGCTACCCGCGCCCGCCCGCCCATGAACAGCTCTAGTTTTAGGGTTCAATTGATATACTCAATATATTGAGGTACTTTGAAATCTAAAATTTTATTTGAAATGAATTCTAGAGATTACTCTAAAAATTGATATTGGACCTGTCAAAACGGTTCGGTCAGATCGGTTGGGTCATTTTTCAGTCGGGTAATTATTAGGTCGGTCATTTACAGGTTAAGTTGCTTTCGGGTTGGTCAGGTTCAGGTTTTGCCGGGTCGGACCCAGGGTTCATTTTTGGGTCGGATCAATTTTCTCAGGCCTACTTTTGATGATAGGCGGCTGAAAAAGCAATGATGTAATAAAGTAATGGTAAAGTAGAGAATTATTGAGTTGTTTTTTGCCAAATATAAAAATGTACGAGTATTATAGAATAATAGATATTAAATTATAATTGCACATTGAAGAAAATATATAATTTGCTTTTTTCACAATGTGGATTTGCAGTTTAAATTGAAAACTTTAAAAGACATATTTTGGGGTTTGGTCCATTTTTCATTTACAAAACCTAGACTGCAAAAAAATTTAACACAATTTTTATTGAAAGTTAAACACAATTTTTGAATTGGGCACAATATACATTTCTTGACTTAATTGTATATATTTATTTTCTTAAAAAATATCTTTAATCGTCTAGTGACTTATAGTGCGTGGTGTAATACTAGTCAACCATTAATAAATAATTTCATTAATATTATAAAAATGATACCTTATTAAAATATATTTTTTTAATCAGATTGATTTATATAGGAACACTACTTAAATGTACTAGCTAGCTCTAAGCCTCTAGCTATATGTTGTAGTGTCTTGTAACTTGTTCTTGTGTTAATAAATTAAGCAGAAATTAATTAAATGAAACTATTTATAAAACATACTTCTAGAAATGTAAGAAAAAATAACATGTATATACATAGTTTTCCTCCAATTTAATTGAGTTGTCTCATTTGCTTTTTCATATTATTCGCAATCCTTTTTAATTTGTATTTTATTATTAATCTATAAGTTAAAACATAGTTATGTGAAATCTTATTTGATTCATCTCAATGCAAGGATTATTCATATAAACTTTTCATAATTTTTTAAGCATAATTAGAGATATTAAGAGTGAAAATATTACCTCGACAAGATGTGAAAAACAAATACAGCAATTGAAATGAATTGAAGGGAATATCATATAATATAAATATAAATGTAAAAATTAAAAAAAAAAAACACAATTTTGCAAAAATATTTATGATATGGTATATGTGTTGTATAACTTACATTATCTTGCAAGGTGGGAGGGGGTCCCAAATATGATACCCCCATCTTACCTCATGTTATGCACAAAAAGAAATGTAATTAACAAGCTTCCAAAAACTTACAAACCCAAAAAAATCTAACCCCCAACAAAAGAATACCATTTTTCTGCATGTTCTAAGCCATGAATGTTGACTATGGACCTCCATTCATAAGCTCAATATTATTGACCCTTTTTTTGTTTTTTTTTAAATGAATGAAATGTGTATATGAAATTAAAATGAGACTATACTGTCTATGATTGAGTAAATTAAGGAGTAATTAACTCATTAAAAATAATAATCTATTTTTCTAATAAACTCATCATCCATAAATTATTAATGTGCCTTTGATCATCTTCATGATCATGAAACCCAAATATCATGGCATCCCCATGAGGTATTTGCCATGTTGAATGACTATAATACCCTACATCACTCTGGTTTTTGGTATCAACCACAAGATCAGGCAAATCAAATAGTGACTCATCATAATCATCATTCCCATGATCATGATGGTCATGATGATGATGGTCATGATGAATTGTGGTGGATCCCACAGAACCAGACCATTCAACAGTATGTTCTTCAGAAGAAGAGGTAGTATTAGAGGAAGAAACAGAGGAGGTTGAACTTGTGGCTTGGCAACTGCGGCTTCGGCTTCGGCTTGGCTCAGCTTCAGCCGCTTTGGATGCCGCAGCTTGGATATCTTTAGGACACGTGGAAGCAGGACGAGGAAGTAAATGAGCAATCTCTGGGAAATTAAGGAATGCATTTTCACCCTTGATGGCTAAAGCCGCAACATCATGAGCTCGAGCCGCCATTTCAGCCGTTGGATAAGTCCCAAGCCATATTCTTGATTTTTTCCTTGGCTCTCTTATTTCTGACACCCATTTCCCCCAACTCCTCTTTCTTACTCCTCTATACATTGGATGCTTATCCTTCTTACAACCATCATCATCATTATCATTATTAATCTTTTTCGTCATCTCATCGTTCGAATTATCTAATCTGATTCGTTTTGACCCGTTTTTTATTTTATAACGTAAATTTATCGTTTTTCCATCGACTTCAGAAGAACAATTTGATGTTATAGACGATGAAGATGAAGATGAAGCTGAAGCGGTCAGGGTTGAGGTTGTGGTTGAATTAAAACAAATATGTAGATGAGTATCATTTTGTAAGTAATGTGTTTCCATGATAGAAGAAATAAATAGCTTAGGCTTAGGTTGGAACAAGAAGTTTAGTGTAAAAAAGTGTATATTTTTTTGTTACATTGTGAGGGAATAAAGAGGGGGAGGGGGCTTTATATAAATGAATTAATTTTAAGTAGGGAGGAGTAATAAATGTAAAATGTACTTAAAAGAAAAAGACTTTAAGGAAGTGGGGAAGAAAGAAAATGGGACCCATGTATTTGCAAAATTAGAGGTGTTTACAGTTCAGCTAGCTGGTTTTTGATACCCCATGTGGATTATTTGATTGATGTATATAAATGCTTGATTGATGCAACACACTACTTATATACGTATATTTTATTCTTTTCTTAGCTTTTTTTACTGAAAGCTACTCCCTCCGTCTCATATTGTTTAATGGTTTTAGAGAAAACGATAAATAATGGTATTAAATTAAGAAAAAGAATGAATTGTGTTTTTGAAATTAAAATAGAGTTAAAAAGTATAAATGAGATTAAAAGAAAGTGGTGTGCCAAAGTCTAAAAATAAAAATAATGCGATTTAAGTGGAACATACCAAAATTGAAAATAGGGACAGAGAAAGTATGTTTTGACATTTTAATTTTTTTCTGTTAATATGGAATTATGCTATGGTTCGACTAATTTAGTTAATTTTAAACACCTTTCGACTCCTAATTAATTAGCTAGATTGAGTTGGTTTTGATTTAAGATTAGATTCTCTTAAAACTTGCTCTTTTTCATGAGTTTTATTAATTAGTCTTATTTTCGTCTCATGGGTTTTTGTTATATGTTTTTTGTGGTTGCGCACTTTTAGCTCATACTATTTTTTTTATCTCAATCAAACATTTTCATTTAAACAAAAGAAAAACAATTATGCTTGTGAGTGCTTCTCGCTTATTGTTCATCCTAATAATGAATAAAGGGGGGTGGGTGATGATAAGTTATCTTGGGCACGCCCAACGATGTATTGTACTCTTTTGGTTTTAATGTAGTGAAAAGTATAAAAAAGTTGCTAGTTCTTCGTCTAGAAATCAACACATTTTTCGAGTGAGGTGTCAAATGAGCAAGGGCATTTTACTTATTTCTAGGACGCCATCAAAAAATGTCGTACCACAAGGCATGAATGTGTTGTCAAGGCACATATTGTTAAAGCAGAGGAGGTTATGAAAACCAAGAGTCTTAGATATATGGCCAAAAAACAATAGTAGGGAAAACAAAATACAAATTTTAGTGTTCGACACATGATGGAAACTAGAAGAGTTATTATTATTAATATTATTATTATTATTATAGATGAATGAACATCTTAAAATTTAATAGAGGTATGAAAAAAGAGATAGAATTATATAAAAGTATTAATTATACAATATTCTTTATTATCCCAATTTTTTCTTTAACCAAATTATTTCCGAAATCAAAAAATTATATATGGACAAAATTATGTAAAATATAAAATCTAATATATATAAACTTTTTCTTAAATTGTCCATATTTAAAATTACAGCTAAATACACGCATTCTTAATTGACAAAAATATGTAAAATATAAATACTAATAAAATTGTAGGTTGTTTTATTTTATACCTCAAAAAATGTAATTTAAATGAAGAAAAAAAATGTAGAAATTAATTAAATGAGAGGTATGGGAAGAAAAAGAGTGACTAGTTGTAGGTGGGGGCAGCTTAAAGATCTTCTAGTTTCTACCATTTTAATTGCAATCACAGTATTTTGTTTTGGAGTGACCCCACAAACATTGAAATAATAGACCTACATTTGCAACGGTGTATAATTAGGAAATCAATTTGTAAATTAGCCACTATAAAATGATGTCATATGATTTGATTCTTATACCTAACTAAAATAATTACTAGGAATTCAAGAACTTGATATTTTATAAATTAATAAACTTACCTAATATGTAGCTTCACCTTTAATTTGGATGCCTTTAAAAGAGTAGACATTCAAGTATCTAGTATGATCTTCAATTAATTCATACTTATATCTATTCAATTATTATCCCTTATGTGGGAAACCAAATTAATATCATCACTCATGGAATATTTTTCTCACCCCTTTTCTAGCTTACTAAGATATTTAACAAATATTACAGCAAAAAAAAAGTTTTAATTTCAGTGTAATCTGTAAGTCTACAATAAACATTTTTAGGAAGAAGTTATGTCGTTTGAGAGATGAAGAAGAAATTGAATCTTGAAAAATAATTTATTTCAATATAAATAGGATTCCTCTCTATTATTTTTTTCAAGTACTTATTAAAAATCGAAATCGATATCCTACAGGGAAGGCCTATATTCATTATTTTGCCAATGGCCTACACAATGTTAGGATTGAAACTAATCATCTATTGAGGATTAAGTGTTATTATTAGTTAAAGTAAATATCACTTTTCTCGAGTAAGATTTTGAGTTCGATTCTCACCTAATACATCTCTCCACCTATTTTATAATAAAAAATTCATTTATTACACTTAATTTATACTATATGTTTTAATTACATCCAATCATATTACACTACAACATAATTTGCTTTTAGTGAGATATATTTAACAACATTTAATTTAAATGTCGCAATTTTAAATTTCTTATAGTATAAATAGAGGATTTAGTGACATGTATATTAGACCTTTTAGCAGCATAATAAAAAGTCACACTAAAACATTTTTGCGACATAGGATCTAGTAACATTTCTCACAAATGCCACTATAGGCTATAGTGACAATTATATATGCCACTAAAGACCAAATAAAGTGTCACAAAATCACTTTATAGTGGAATTTAAAATAAAAACCAATAATTATTATATTAAAAATATGAATCGATAATATTTTTTTAATGCCACTAAATCCAATGTCGTAAAAGGTTAAATTTGTTGTATTGTTAGTCTTTTTCTAAACTTTTCAGCTCTTTTTATACCTTATATCAAATAAGTAAGTTAAGAGATTTATTTTATTTCACATATTAACATTTATGTACGCAATTTAGGCATTATTCGCTTGCACTTAATATTTATAATTTTAATATATTTGTTTGGCAAAATAAACCAAAGCTATAGGAATTTAAATTCTTAGGATCAAGAATTCATAGAAATTAAAAATCATACCCAACACGTTGTAAGTTGCACTTTCTAGCAATTTAAAGATACTTGATGTCAAACAATCCATTTTGTAAGTTCCGAGAAATTTCACACGGAAATTAATTAGTACTCATTTTGGCCTAAATAAATATTAATAAGCCCAAATAAGGCAAAAATTAAAAAGTAAGTAAAAGTATAAATAAAAACTTATAGTTTGTAGAAAAGTAGAAGAAATATGCAGATGAAATAAAAATATTAGTTAGACATATGTGTGGTTGAGAATAAAAAAAATAATGTGCAGGGCCGTCGCTGGCCCAGGGCAACTGGGGCAACCGCCCTGGGCCCCCAAAAAAAAAGCCCATGTTGCTATTTCTAGATAGGCCCTAAATAGAATTTAAAAAATTTTAAAAAAACTTTAATTGAAAAACCTTTGTCGATCCTCCTTCTCAACTTTCCTAATATTCAGAAAATCTCTTCAACTTCTTCTCCTAAATAGGCCCTAAATAAAAAATTAATTTCACATTTCTACCTATTTTTTTCCAAAAATATCTTATCAATTTAAAAGACATCTTTGGTAATTAATGTTGTTGATTAGTAAATAAAAAAAAAATAATGTTGTTGATTGGAAAAAAATTGATTGCATTTTTTCAGAATTATTTGATTTGCTGGGGATAACAGGTTATGGTTTGCTCTCAAGGTATATTATTTGATTTCTTAACTTTTTTGAGTAATACTTTTAGTAAATCATTATACAAATGAAATGTATTAACTAAAAGTCTTATATGTAGTATCTCCTATGATTTTTAATTTTAGGAATCTAAAAATCTTAAGATATTCAAATGGTGATCCACTTTCTAGAATTAATAGGTAACTAAATATTCTTTATTGGTTTGTTATTTTAATCGAAATATTCATATAGCTACTTTATGTATTGAGAAAAATATGTTAGAACATATTGATGTAGAAACGATTATTAGTGACTTTGCGTCCATAAATGCTCGTAGAAAAATTTTCATGTGAACGTTTAGACTTTGATTTCAATCGTAATAAAATGTCTTTTTTTATCTTTTTTTTTTGCATACCCAAAAATTTCAAATTTTTTTGGTATTTCATGTGAAATAGGGCCCCAATTTATATCTTTGCCCCGGGCCACTGAAATCTCAGAAACGGCGCTGATAATGTGCATCATGTCCAAAAATGAAATTTACTTGCTATGGAAATTCAATAAGCCTAACTAAAATAAGAATTATAAGGCTAAATCGTTAGGACAAAAGAAGGAAATTCAATAAGCCTAACTAAAATAAGAATTATAAGGCTAAATCGTTAGGACAAAAGAAGTAAAATTAACACTTACTATGGAAAATTACTTGCCGCGTTAAATAAAGTGAAAAAGTGTTAAAAAGGACCTAATAATTTTTTTTTTCAAAAAGTACATATTAAACGTTTTGTCAATATTTACTTAACAAATTTTTTTTTCCAAAGAGCACCAATTAACATTTTCTTTCAATTGACCGTCAAATATAATGATTGACTGGTCAAAATAAAAAATTTCTCTTTCTCATCTTCAATTTTTTTTTTTTTTTGAAATCAATTCCTCACTATTTTATTCCTCAACTTTTTACTCAAAATTGCACTTAAATTGGAAAATAATTGAGATGAGGAAAAAGAATTTTCGATTTTGATGAGTGGACCGTTATATTTAACGATCAACTGAAAGAAAACCTCACTTGGTACTTTTTGGAAAAAAAAATTTATTAGGTATTTTTGCCAAAACGTTTTTTATTAGGTACTTTTTAAATTTTTTGTATATTTTTAAATAATTTTACCTTAAATAAATGAACCTCTTATTCGATTTCAGATCATTGGTTATTCCTTATGATTTACAAAAATAATTAAACTCATGTAGTCACAAAATTAAAATAAGGACAATTAAGTTCGCATAAGTAAAGATAGGGCCACTATTTGTATCACTTCACACATTGATTTCACTTATTTTATAATTTATAAAAAAAAAAAAAAAACTTACATATAGATATATATATATATATATATATATATATATATATATATATATATATATATATATATATATATATATATATATATATATATATATATATATATATATATATATATATATATATATATATATATATCTATATATATATATATATATATATATATATATATATATATATATATATATATATATATATATATATATATATATATATATATATTTGAGAATATCTTTGATGTATAAACTTACATATATAATGGTTCATAACTTTGGATACAGGTTAATATGTTTATATAAGTTTGATACCTCATATT